>SJOL01008860.1:138622-178556 GCA_004794785.1 Opisthorchis felineus | reverse complement strand
ATCGGAGAATGCGACCACGCCTGTATTGTATGTAATTTGTACAAATGCGCGTTTTTGTGGTTTTGCGTATTCAAACAAAAATCGTTTATGAAATTGATGAAATACGTAACGTTATAATGAAAGCAAAAGAAAGGTACACAACACCACAGGAGTCAAACGGCTTCGCGAGGGTATCTTGCCGCGCTTCAGACATTTTTGTACCACCGTGTCAGCTGTCCACTCGTGATGATACCGAATTGTTATCTACAGAGGATGAAGAATTTCTGGTTAGATTCCAATATACAAAGGCTCTCAACTTGGCGATGCAACAAATTCTGCCCAGTTTCGCAGTTCCGTCTTGTTGAAAGTGCTTAATTCGCTACACCTAGAAAATTTCAGGCCTTCAATGGGCGTCTCAAATGGCATGCAGGACGAAGCTATCTAACACGGAGAATTAGTCCTGCTCAAACACATGATTCGTAGTGATTTGCCACTGAAATTCCCGGGGTCCTTCACGCTTGAGTTTATGAAGAATTACCGGCTCTTCAATGAAAATACATAGCGATGGAACACAAGAATCAGCCTCTGGTGTTTTCACCGAAACCTGCATTTTTGCTTTCCACTATGCCTTTCGCAATCGGAGCTGTGCAGTGCATGATTCTGGTGGCTATGGGTGTGTACCATTCCAGTTGATGTGACCGGGGATATGCAATCCGAACATCATTCTGGTTTTGGAGAAGCATTTCGTCCGTCTAATAACTCCCGTAACCCAATATAAAGTTCGCTCGCCCATTATTTTATCCATTACAGGAGACCAGACGCATTGTTGGACCCAGTCACTCGTCCTACATACATCCTTTTCTGTTATGTCTATCATTAGTGCGTTCGCAGTACAGTTTCTTTACCCGCGCTATTACCGGCAAGCTTGCTCAGTTCTGACAAAGTCCTGGTATAAGAGCCTTCTAACGGGAGAAGTGGTTTATTCCTCAGGCTTCAAAATCTTCCTGGTCTCTTTTGATCCCTCTTCTTGCTTGAATGCCCGTAAATGCTTTGGAGAACTGAATGATTGTAACAGCCAATCAGAAAAGGGAGTCTCCGAAAGACCGACCTTCCGCTCTCGTCCAACGTTGCATCCGCAGTTTCGACTGCATTCGCCATGAGCGTCGCTCCTGCGGTCACTCAAGATGTGTCCTTCCGTGTTAGGAAGAAACTTGATCCGGCTCTTTACCGCATCGAGCTGGGACAGCTCACTCAGCACAATATCAAACAACTTCGGCTGATTAATCAAGTTGTATTTCCAGTTTCCTATACAGAAAAGTTCTACACGGACGTCCTTAAAAACAGTCATATGTGTCGATTGGCATATTTCAACGATATTGTTGTTGGAGCTGTCAGTTACCGTGTCGACAATGTTTCTGTTAAACCTGAAGGATCCGGAGCTGATGATGCAGCTGCCCCACCCAGTTCTGTCGTTAAAAAGTGCTATATCATGACGCTTGGATGCCTTGCGCCCTACAGAGGATTGGGGATAGGAACCGTTATGTTAAAGCACGTTGTACGATTCTGCCATAAACATGGGAGTATCAAAAGCATTTATCTGCATGTGCACGTAGAGAACGATGTTGCAGTCGCTTTCTACAAGCATTTTGGTTTTGAAATCACTGGTCAGGTAGAGGGATATTACCGAAGTGTACAGCCACAAACCGCCTACATCTTGGAGAAACAGCTAAGCCCATCTGATGCAATTGATTCATGTGATTCAGACTAAGATGTTCGGATGACCTCCCAGCGATGATAACTGCACGATTTATTCCAAATTATATTTTGTCAAACCTTTTATTTTGTTTTGATGGTTCGGCCAATGGCAGTTATGCATCTAACTAGAATCCATAACCTGGGGGACTTTAGGGCCCAATCTTCTGTCTCGTTTAACGTTGGTCTTTTTCGTCTGTCCATCAATTAAGCTTCGGAAAGTGCTTCGAAACGAAGACATTTGTACGCTCTTTAAACACAGTTGACACTGTTCCGTCAGACTAGATTTAGGCTTCTGAATGACCTTTCTGGCCTATGCTCAGCTTCAGGCATTTGACGCGCTACGTACAGTTGAAAACAAGTTAGACTGATGGTGCCTCGGGAAATGGTAATGCCCAGCGAGTCCGCCGTCTTGGCATTCATTCAAATTCTCCTCTTTAATACTCGATCTGTTTTCTTTGGAAATCTGCTGCCGAAATCCGTTCATCCGTTTCAGTACCAGGGTGGCTGTTACAAACTTATAATACACTTGTTCGGTGGAACCGGATTGTATTTATTGGTTCAATATTCGGGATTTGTTTTTGCCCTCTCGTTAGGAGCGTACCACAGATTATAGCATGTTAAAAGGGAGGAAAAATGCCGTGTGAAAGCTCTGCCCCGCAATTTACCGCGATAGTGGCAACGAGGAAAAAAGCGGGTATTGTTCACAGATCCAGCTCCCAGTTGTGGTTAGCAACGGCCCCAGCGAATTTCCAAACTGTACTGTTTTTGTGCTGGAAACTGTCATGCAGTCGCTGGATCAGTGCGATGCTTGCTGTCAGTCGTGACGGGCAGATGAAGAGACTGGCAATGTTGATTGTGGTCCCGTTTGTCTTTGAGGTGTCACTACATCCGATCGGTCCAGCTGCCTTCCTGCTTTCAGCGGCACTCAGACGTAATTGTTCTGTTCCACCTAGAAAGGTGGCGTTGCATCCACGTGAACAGGTAGACGGTGTTGGATTTGACAAACGGTGGTAATTGAGTGTGATTGTGAACAGAGACGGGCCTGATTACACACTAGGTCGTGTGCATGACAGTTGTCGGCGTCGTCTCCTTTAAACGGGTGAGGGGCGGTGCTGACGCCCTCCAAATTGAGTTTCTGCACACCGTGTTCCTTAGTGGACATTAGGATAGCGTTAGACCCGGGAGTATGTCTAAGCTTGTTGGGTTCTGCTTGAAGTCCATTCTTGCAAATTTGTTGGGCTTCGTAGTTCAACGTTTTGACCAGGCTACGTTTATATAGCATTTGCACGATCCTGGTGAATATAGGTATTGTCCTATTTAAGTTTACTTGCGAGGTACTGACTTTTTTGCCTTTCCATCTATCCTGAGTTGCATCAATACAGGAAACGGAAAGTATCCGTATGCTTCGTTTTCCAAACTTAGCTGAATGTTGACTTACAGAGATCACAGTAGCTCAAGAACCTCCATCCTTCCTCTCTTGACTTTGTGATGACTCGAATGTCATGCACGCGGGACTCACATCCGAATCTATTTAAGGCTTACCATGAAAATGTTAGCTACTACAGGACTAAGCGGACTTTCTATCGCAACCCCGTCAGTTTGGATGTAACAGGTACTTTGTAAGTTGAGGATGCATGCATGACAAAATCAGTCGCTTGGATTCCATAAGTGGTGTATCCAGGTTTAGAGACTTCTGGCCTGAACAGTCGCAAATGAAGTCAACCGTTTCATGGATTGACACTTTGGTGAATGACGAACTGGTTTCAGTACTCCCACTAGACCTTTCTGGTTTGTGTTTTGATGAGTTGGGCCTGGACAAAATTGGCTGCGTGGGAGCACTCGGATTATGCAGCTTCGAGAGCTCTTAGAGTTGTGGCAGTTGAGTGCCTCTTGATTTGAGCGTTTTGTAACTTTACTCTGGGAAACGTTCTCAATCTATTTTTTATTGCAATCTGTATTGCGCGCCCGGTGGGACAATCTAATGAGTCCAGAATATCCTGCGAACCTGCACTATTGTGTTTCATCTTCAATTTTGCCATGGGAAAGTGTTTTATTTGGTTCCGTTGGTTTGGTGTGGAATTTTTAAGCTGAGGCGTCTCTTGTTCCAGAGAGCGTAACAATAACGATACGGGTGTCGTATGGATTAATCGACTGAAATGTAGCGCCTGGAGGTGAAAATCCAGTTGTCTTTTGAATAGCCAGATTTAGTATGTGCAGTATATCCGTCGGCGGTAAGCTCCATAAACCGCGTATTCGAATAGGGAATAAGTGGTGTCGGCAGTCATGATGGCTATGTTGGTGAGCTGATTTTTACCCTTCACAGTGCTCGCTGGGTAAAACGTCGCTGCAAGTAACAGATGTGATTAGCCCACCAGCTTTCCATTGTACGTGCACGGCAACGAAGCATCAGTGTTGGACGCTGATGTGCTGTTGATAATGACGATGGTGTACATGTGTTTGCGGTTATTGGCTTCTTTGACAGGATGATTCGGCTTCATACATGTTCTGTACGGTTGCTGCCCACGAGCGGTGGCTACAGACCAGGTCCGCACAGACTGATATCCAATCGCAGTTCCAGCACCGAACGCGCCGAACGCCTTTCAGCCTAACTTGGCGGTGCCGATCCCGGGTCCCAATAACATCGAAGGCGGCAGCGCCAGTGGTATGTGAAGCTCGCTTTTGGGTTTTGGGGCAAGTGACCAGACCACAGAAATCGTCGGTGATGCAATTGTAGCCCGAGGCAGCGCTCTCTAACCACCGTGTTGAAACTTTCGTCGAGTCGTTGGTTGTCCAGAATGAACTTTAAATCTCACCAGTGATTAAGTCTTGAGTATATGAAGTTCCTGTGCTCAAGGCGACCAGTTTTCACAACTGTAAGCATCGGGTGGGTTGCCTATGAACGCAAACTCTTGTGCGCAAACTGATTCCACAGGGACCTCATAATGTGCTGTTATATCGATAGAAAGATAATCTCTTCTGCCCATCCGTTAGGGAGAATGGTAGTATCGTAGTAATGAGATGCAGTGACCCGTTCAGGTTCATCATATTTGCGAAGGGCTACCTATTGAGCACTTGCCAACGTGGGAAAGAGCTTTGTCTTATAGTGCTGACCGCAGGTTTGATATTATCGGCATCAGTTACATCAACACCGGAGATCACTGGTGCCCTACTGCCATACAATGTCTAATTTATTTGGAAGCGTTTTATAGTGGAAAGAAAAAAAAGGAATTTAGAGCCATCTGCCGTGCGCACCCCTTCAAAATTCAGCCAAACACACGGCAGAAAATGACCGCACGAATCCGACTGTCATCGGTTAGCCGCCACGTTGTTCAGTGTCTACAGCCAAGCACAAAGAGGTTCATGCGGACCCCATCATGGAAGGGGAACAGCACCTACTTTTCGTAACATCATTTATTCCATTCTGTCCATCTCTAGGTTTCAGCCATTCCGAACTAGGCACGGAAAACGGCGCTGGTCTCGACAGGTGGCGCCTCGGCATGCGTTACACTTGACCCAACCACCCTAGCTAGACGTGCTGGATAAACTCTTCGAGAGAAGTACTCTGCTTACTCAAAAGCCCCTCACCTTATCAACTCATTCCAAATTCGCTGGTTTCAGCCGATTCCAGCCATAGTCCTGAGAACTCGCTGGTCAAAGACCTGAAGTTATCCCAGATCCTCCACCCGAAGTGACCAAGTCTCGAAGCGTTTGATAATAGCCCGCATGGTAGCCTGATATGTGCAATTTTGAGACCCCATTTTTGCCATTTTGATACAACAGGGGGTACAAGTTAGCAAAAGCAATTCTGGCTTTTGAGACTCGTTCGTTGAATTCGTCTGTCACGCCACTGAAAAAAAATCGTTCAGCTGTAGCACCCTTTCGGTGCCTAACTGCCATGCCACCCGAAGGAAGCACGAGGGCTGCGATACTGCCAGGTTGCCCAAGCCTAGACTGCGAAAGTCGAGAGGCAGAGGTCGGGTTCGAACCACGGCTGTACAGCTGTTTCATCCTTGTTGGAAAAGATGAATATTACCAAATCTCCTTACATTACTATAAAACAGGAATATACTTGTCGCCCATATATAAGAATGTACTGCCTTCATGCACCTATAGCATGACTTTATCTCCAGACTGCCTCGTCTTACAGTCAATCGTAGTAGGAACACTCGCTTTCCGTTGGGCTTCGTGGTATGGTCATACCTCGTGGAACGGAGTTCCAGCCAGCGCAGCGCACTGTGCTATCGGAGCGTTCGAATCCGATGGCCTCGTCATTGGTAATAATCCAAATGGGGGAATTTCGACTTCTGGTGATACTGATGGAAATATCTCGGCTGTTCTGACCGCATTTCGAGGCACAAAATTTCAGGATGCAGGGCCAGGACGTCCGATAGTTCCGGTATTAGTGCCTCAATTGCGACTAGTATCATCATGCTCATACACAATATTCGTTGTCTTTCAGACAACCATGCTTCTATAGCATGCCGCGTTCCAAAGTTGCCAAGCAATCTGTCCCGATGGACAGTTCGTTGTCTTACACAAATAGTCCTCCCCTTTCTCATGTTAGACGACTCTAGCTGGAGTGTAAGTCACTGAGGCATTCTACTGTAACGCGGTGGACGCTTACAGTAGTCTTTAGAAACTAAACTGACCCGCTAGGTTGAACCCATCCCAAGAGGTGTCAAATCCTCCCGTGTCTCCTGGTCTCCCTTTCGGGAAGATTACCGAAGCACTGGCAAAACTACGGAACCACTCCAATGCGCCGTTGAGGGTGATTCTACTGATTCATTTCAGTCAGTTTTCCTTGAAGTCTGCATAACGTAATTCGTCATTCCTTAACTGCGTAGCTGAAGGATAGTTTGACAGTCGTTTCTTATTGACCGTTCTAAAGTGACAACCCGTTTTAGGAAACGTACACACGCCTTGAATGTGGTGTACCTGTGCTTCCTGCGCATTCTCAATCAGGTCGACGTCCAGAATACAAGTTGGCTAGTCCACTGATGTCATGCGACAGAACTGAGGTGAGCGCTTGATGAGGTACAAGATGTGAATCGCTGCATTGTCTTTTTGAGACCTCTCCCCTATTGTCTTCTGTTGACAGTAAGTGGCGATAATAACGGCACAAGAGTATTAGAGTATATAATGGTTAGTCGGCCTATCCCACCGGATAAGGCAAGCTGAACCACCTGTGGACTCGGTTTTGTAAGCGTCACGCACCTCTCATCCGTCAACGAGTTTTTTTCTCATCGCGAATGATGACAGCTTCATCGCTAGCTCTAAGGCATAGGCTAGATCTAATATAAGATGAGAGGCGTTGAACCTGATACGTTTCCGTCTTCTAGTATTCTAGATTTACCGCAGCTTTTTGCGTCCCCTGAAGGCACTGGGTGATAGCGATGACAAGCAGCAGTGATCGGTTAAGCTCGATGCGCTTAAAGTTGGATTTAAAGCCTCAAGGGACCGAAAAATGAGCGAATCGTAGTCTAGGACATGCGCACGGACAGGTTTTTGGAACGGTTAGTACCGCCATTCACTGCCACAAAGAGACAAGTGCGAGAGACATCTCAACGGGGCAACATAGTAGCTCGTATCTTGTGCTCCATCAACGGACGTCTCATGAGAATATCGGACTGGCCAACTATCCAGTGATGCTGTGCACGACTACAAAGCTGATTTTGTGGCTGCTCTGAAACGGTAGTTTAAAAAAATACCGGTTATAATATCCAGCTAGTGACGTACACATTATGGCCCAAGTGAGGTCGGGACCGTGTGGTGTTTGGCTTGAATGTGAACCTCGAACATAAATATCAGGCGATCTAATTCTGATACATCCGTTTGTGAAGTCTCAGTCATGGCGAAACGCGCAGTGGGCTGTTTTCTCGGGACACATGTTTACTCTAATGATCACTTATTAACTTCCGAGCCCGTGACTTAGCAACCATTAGACCTCTTGAGGATCGTGAAACTTTAGGAAAATTTACCTGACTATTGGTCAAGTCAGGTTGGACGGAACCATACAAACCAGTAAAGTTCACATACATCATGCTACATCCACTGATAAATCTCATTCACAACCATGGCGGGTCACTTTTACTCCGTAGTTTGTTGCTGTGAGGAGAAATGGCCAGACAATTTCAGGTTGCGGTTCACTTGGGGGTCCTATAGTTTGTCGCGCCAATATTCCGCGTTTTATGTCCCGGCAGTCCTCTAAGTTTATAGGCCACAGCCTTCTTGAATCACCTGACGAAGCCCATCACCTGTCGTCCAAAAGCACCTCATCCTAACCGTTGTTTCTGGAGTTATTCTAGAGAATGTCGGTTGTCCCGTAACTTCCTGGCGGACTGTACAATAGCAGAAACAATGGGTGATCATACGTCGTTTCATTCAATATTCCGGTCTCATTACCCTCAATTTGTATTGCACCTAATAAATTCCGGAAAGTGGCGCCATGTGGGATTAGTAAGTAAACCACGCCACTGCCGGCAGAGACCCTACCTACTGCTTTGGTGGGATAGTCTATCAGAGGTGATCGTGACAGCTATTTAGCAGGACGCCCGACTAGCCAATCAAGGTGTAAAGCTTTTCCATTATGGCACATCCCCTAAGGGCTCAAGATAGGTCAGTGGTTAAGGCGCCAGCTTACGTACCAGACGGTCCGTGGTTCGAACCCAACCTCAGCATATCGACTGCTCCTATCTAGGCTTGGGCAACCTGACAGTATCCCAGCCCCCCGTGCTTCCTTCAGTTGGCACGGCAGGTAGGCACCGAAAGGGTGCTACGGCTGAACGATCCTCTAGGGGAGTTAATTGACCACAACGGGACCGAGGAAGTATACTTTTTCGTCCATGGATGTTTATTCTTCCGAAGGCGATCGCAGCGGAAAACATCTGTGCCGCCAGTTATCCTTTCAAAGACCCACCTCAGAGACAAGTTGTTAACCAGTTCAGATCTTCAGCTTTTCCCACACCGAATTGTTGTTCCATCATGTGAATTCTACGGAAAATTCCTTTGCGTTGCTGGAATTAGCAAACGAGGAAGTGAAGGTGCATTTCGAGTGGGTCTCTTGGTGCCAATTTATGGCTTAACTCCTCTTAGGAGACTTACTCCAAGGGCGATTCACACCTATCCCACAGACCGCATTGAAACACCGGAATAGAAGTTTCAAGGATGTAGTCGTACAAAGCAGAACTGGCAAAATTTTTGCCGTAATCGGTGTCAATTATGGACCATGAAACTGCTAGTGCTGAGTCTGTAATGTACCACTACCTGGTACAGCGATGTGTGTTCATGGACATGATCCCCGGAATTGCCGAATTCCAATCGGGGTAATCTCTGTCGAGGAAAGGGACTGCTGTGATCCGCATTGTACAGCTCATGTATTGTGAGTACTGTTGGAGGTTAGCATATTGAATGTGGGGTAGTTTTGTGGAGATTGAACGTATTTAATGAATACATCGGCGGCGCCAGTCGCGTTCGACATCTTAAATACAGTGGGACGCAGCTCCCATAAATTCACACAGCTGCTTCAACTTCGTCTGCTTCTTGAAGTGTTTTCATTTTAACTACCGTGCTGCTTTTGACTATTTGTTAAGGCTTAATGTGTTTGTAATTAGAAGGTAGTGTAGGCGACGACCTCCTCACCAATTGATGCGGTGTAAATGTATGCAACCAAACGCGTCACACAACACGTGAACAAACAACCGTTGGGGCCCGCACTGGCTATTCGGAGTCTAAAGAGCCCGAATTAGGTGTGTTAAATTCGAGATACCATGTCCCGTTTTACTGTCTTGCTTCTTACCCTCAAATCGTCGTACTAAGCCGGCTACGAGGAAAATGAGCCCATCAATTACTGCTGCTTCCAAAAAAATCAGAAACGTGTGATAGGTCTGCATATTATGACACATCTCGGTCGAGAATAAGAGGGATCAAACATTAGGATGGGTGAAATCTTTGTCACATCGGAGGACGGGGGAAGCGGGGTTGGGGGGCAAGTGAATGCTGTCATAGTAACGTCTGAAAATATGATGGATCCTATTAACCAAACGAACAGAAAGTAAAAATAATATACACTGGAGGCTCGGGGGTGTAAAAAAACTCCGGATCTGGCAGATCAGTAGGACTTCAGTTTTCCAGCAGACGAGTGCCCTTGAAACCGAGCTCAATAGGCCCTAGGTGAAGAGAAGAAGGAAGGTTTGTGAATAGCATAGAAAAAAGAAGTGCTGTGGTGCTACAGCGAACCGAAAAACGCAACAAAACGGGTGATAGAATTACAGTTCGCATACTGTATTCTGAGGCGCCGCCTTGACAATCTCGGTATCGAGCGGAGTTTGATTACTGAGAGGGACTGTTCTTGTAAGGATACAAGAAACTGCGCGTTCTTGGACCATCGCTGTTGAGTGTTGCCGAAAGGTGGACAAACAAAAGTGCCAAACATGCAAGCTATAAGTAAAGCTGTTTTCCCGGCGGTCGAAATGTGTTCTTTGTGGAGTGGCATATTTTCCACAGCGCAACCGTACACAAGGGTTAGCCAGGAAACACAAAAAACAATGCACAAAAAACAGTGCAAGAGTTCAAATCAACAGGGGAACAGTTGACATGATTAAATCTATGACGAATAGGTTTATACTGATGTACACAGAAGTCAACTATAAGAAGTTCTGAACACCCATGGGTAACAGCCCAACGGAAAATCGATGACGAAACGATGATGGCCATTTTGATGGAAAATAAAATAAAGAAAACAAGACGACTTTGTTTGAACGTATCTTCTCTTCGGCTATCCTCCAGAAGAGACTGCTTTTGAGAGGCGATACCGTACGGTCTTGAGATCTACCGACCGAAATCAGCAACACGAAGGTGATGTCGGTATTATGATGAGGCATTCTTATATAACGAATCTTCCAGAGGAGATTATGGAAAATTCGTGGGGGACGAGATGGCTCAGTGGTTAGAGTGCGAATATACTGACCGGAAAGTCCGTGGTTCGAACCCGATCTCTGCCTCTCGACTTCCCCTGCCTAGGCTTGGGCAACCTGGCAGTGTTCCAGCCCTCGTGCTTCCTTCGGGTGGCATGGCAGTTAGGCACCAAAAGGGCGCTACAGTTGAACGAGAGGAGATTATGGGTATTCTCAAAACGGTCTTGTGTAAGCGTGAAGTCAAAGTGAGGATCCGGTAAGGAACCAGTCACTGAAAGGAACCGTTGGTGTATACACAAGTAGGGGTGGCGCTTTCCTATAGAAACGATATTCCAATGAACTGGCGTTATTATCGCAGAGTATGTCCACCGCTCTGCTCTAAACAGCAGAACTTTGTAGACTGTTTTGAAGCTTGATTGCAATTGGGATATTCGTTCCAATGAAAAGCCAACCATATCGCGCGAATCATCATACATCGACCCTAAGTTGATACGATCGGGTGATGGACCGATCGTTTATTACTTTTCCCACTGGCTCCACACCAAATGTACTGGAATGCTGAAAGATATGGTTGACTATCAATTTCATTGGGCGCACTTGCCGCCAGTTGTCATACTGATGTCCCAGTTGAGCGTTTTAATGTACGGAAAATTCTGAGTGTTTAGCTTCAAATAGCGCTGAATTCCATCGGACTGTCTTCAAGACTTTAGATGCTAGTCAAACTTTCTGTTCTCAACACTTGGACGTGCCGGAAAGAAGTATGTCGAGGCATGTGAACTTCAGACAGAACTGATAAAGTGACGGAATCGATACGAAAGAATTTAAAAACCTTTAAGGAGGCGGCTTACCTATGTTAGGCTTGCAGGTTGTGTTTCTTGGCAGCGCCACTGTCTTGCTGATGGATTCTGGAGGAGTCGAAGCCTTACACACAGAGGAATTCTCTGTCCCACCAGTCCAGACGGGGGAGTCAGTCCATAGGAATAGCAGACTGTCTGCGTATACACTTAGATCTTGCAATGTCTTTGAATGGTCCGATAACTCCACGCCCTAAATTAAAACGCAGTGAGTTAAAACATTCCAATAACAATAGGAAAGGCATTTGGGAATTCAGATCTATTTCAGGACCCGGTCGCGGAAGGCGACCTGATATAGCAAAGAAAAGGCTGGATGAAGAAGAGTGATACTTTGGCATTTCATTTATGAAAAAGATGCGAATCACTCGGGAGCTCTGGATTTCCAGTGTTGTGCATTGTCCCGAAAATAAACGACCGTAAATTCAGCTTCAAGACATCCCACCCCTCAAATTCCTCGTCCACGAAAAAAGTCTCAGGATTGCCGCACGATTTCCCAGTTGAAGTCAAACTGACAAAAAATGGTCACTGAAATAGAAGGAAAGCAGTCAGAGGCTTAATCAACTAGACTGATTCCACGCTGTTGTGTACTGTACGCTAACGAATTCGAGTCCATGTGGTTTGGATAGGACTTTAGTCGCACATCAAGACTTTTGATTAGTTTTTGTGGTGTGTACTGCTTCACGACATCACTGAATGAACTGTTGGCGGCGATTGGTCTTCAGAAGGAATCAGCGTGGCCAACAACCGGTAAATGAACGACTGGCATCTGAACTAGATATGCCGGTCAGTAGTGGTTGAACTGATTGACGCCTCAGTATAATTGGACAGTCACAAACGGTTTGTGCGGAGCCGAAGTAGTGTTGTACGCAAGTCTTTGGTGCCGACGTTGACTCGAGGAAAGAACACCGTCGGGCAAACATGCAGAAGCCTGTTGCAAGCTATCAGTCGACCTGAATGTGACGACAAAACATCGCTCACCGACACCATTTGAAGTATCGATGTCATCCGTCGATTCCGTTAAGTTTGGGCGTAACACCGTATCCAGAATTTCACTAGGATTATGGTATTCCACAAGTAATCACAAACAAAACAAGACGGATTGTCCCACGACCAACTCTCTCTGTAGTACGCCACGGAAGCCCTATACCAGTTTATGACAGTGACCGATATTCTAAAAAACTTAAAAGCTGACATCCATTAAATCAAACCTTCTCGTCCTTTCCTAAAAAATCAAATCGGCTTTCGGTTTGAAAGCAATGACGGCGGTTAAAGGTAAGCATCCATACTTTTTCAGTGCTAAAGACTCACTCGATAAAACAAATGTTGGTCCGAAGGAGTGACTCCGATTAACTGCATCAGCTGAATTTTGATTTGCTGCAAAGAATCATCACTGCTTCCATACACCACAGTGTCGTTCGGATTGAGTCGCTGTCGGTTTGATCGCCGAACAAACGGTTGTTCAAGCTTCGCCGTTCTTGAGCGCCTTCGGCCCATATGCTTTTCAACATGGGGTTTTGTGTTTTGGTGAGCGAAGGATGACTCTGTTTGTGACGCCTCATCGAAAGTTGGTTCAGCAGGGACTGTGCCAGGTAGCCTGCTTGAGTTCTCGGCCGGAGCGTCCTCCATAGGTTAGGCGGAAGACAAAATAGTTATCGCGTGTATTAGTATGAAAAAAATGTGGGGGTGGGAAGCGTGGGCTGTCGTTGTAGTAGTTGAGGAAGAAGAAGGGGGACAAAGTTCTCGTAACATAACAAAAAAGCACTTAGCGCACCCGAGAAACATCGTACTACTGGAGTAGCAAACAAACTGCATCTATAAAATAAGGTGTGGGAATTGTGAAGTCAGATATATGGGTTAGACCAATAGATAGACATGACGCACGTCTTCCATCCCAGATTACTGCCTAGCTCCATAAACGAGGACACTTTACTTGATGTCCTGACGAGGAACCGTAAGGTACCGTTTGGTCAAACGAAAACATTCTGCAGAAGCCTACAGTAGTACGCAGAAGGCTACCATGAACTCCAGTAAGTCATGCTCAGCCCTCACGTGTCCACCGAAGTGACAGCGAACAACCACATGTCGTATGCTTAGAAATGACCAACAGTAAAAAAAGCAGACGTTACTCAACTCATTCAGCCTCAACACATTCAAACACGAACTAAGCTAATTAGATGAGCGCATAATATTGATTGTTTCAGCGTTGAAACCAAGTGATATACGCTCCCTTGTCTATGTGATTTTCATTGGTTCGCTCCTGGTTAAGTTGGCTCGAGGTAAACGGAAAGCGTAAGACTGAAATTTCGCTCAAAATTATGTCCTTTACGAGATACTAACCGTACCCTAAATATCTGACTACGCGTTAAATTGCAGCCAAGGCTACCCTCCTAATGAACTGCTTATTATAAACATGCAATGATTAAGCCGAAGTCTATTGTAGAAGAAAGGTACCCAATAAAAGGAACTTCAGGAGAACACATGAGGCGGCTTTATCTCAAGGGGCAGTTGTAATGGACACAAGCAGCAAACTGTAGAGAAAGTATTGTCGAAGGCAATTGAGTTGGCGCTCTAGGGCCACAGCAATGATGATGTACTACTCATTTGGAATGCAAAATAGAAAACGGGAAATGGCTAAGATGTAAACCACAATGATGTTGGTCGGATAGCGTCCGACAAAAAAGTACATTCTGGATGGAATTTGCAACTCAGGAGACATCCTTATCATTGAAGATGATGTGACGTAACGGATACCAGGTTATAGACATCAATTTTATTACTTCCATGGTCACTGCACACCTGAGAAAAGGACAGGGCGACAAATTGGTAACACTGCATCACGAGACAGACGAAAACAAAAACGAGGATATGCGGTCAAAACGAGGACATTCATTAACAGCTCATGGGATCAAACCAACACCAATCCAGAAACCTAAACAAATGGACCGGAAGATCACCGCTCGAAGCGTCTGGGCCAAGCACGGCGAACATGTTTTCGAAGAATAGAGCCACTAGGGTTTAGAAACAGGACAGGACGGAGTTAATTGGGTTTTTCGGTTTCCTGGTCCGTGGTTCAAATCCGACCTCTGCATCTCGACTTCTGGGCAACCTGGCGGTTTCCCAGCCCTCGTGCTTCCTTCGGGTGGCAAGGCAGCTAGGCATCGAAAGGGTGCTACAGATTTATTATTACTATTATTGGCACGCACTGCTGCTAAGTGAAAACAAGGACTGAAAGTAGGGTTATCTACCAAACGATTGACGATGAAACTCCGAATCTTATCATTTCAGTCGAGATTTCGCCTTATAAGTGAAGTTTATGTGGGCCGAGAAACCGAAAGACACTGCACAGCTGTTTTATCCTTGTTGGCAGTCACCAACAATACGTATCTCGCGCAGCTCTAAGGAGATTCGAACCCGCACCCTTCGGGCTAGTAGTTGAAGGCTATACCGTTCGGCCAAGAGGGGCTGACCAGCTGTGTAACTAACTCAATATTATTAACTGGAAAGTACTTCGGTATGGATCCGAAACCAACCTGTTCGCTTATGGTCACAAGCTGATGCGGAGTTAACTCGAGATGGGTTATTGGTTCATTCTGTGTTTCTGTTATCACAACTTCTTCACCAGATTGCGGGTCCAATAACCATGCAGTGTAGGCTTCCTCGAAACCAGATACGAGGCGAACCCGAATTCGGGCGTTTTTGTAGCTATTTCTTTGGGCCACCAGTTGTGTATAGCATTCAGCACAGACACTGGCATACTCGGCTGGACGCAATGACCATTCTTCTTTGCTTTCTGCACTAGGCAGCACAAAAAGGTCAGGATAGGCGATTCGAGCGTTTGAACTCGTTGTACTTTCATCTTCGTCTGATTCAGAAAAGTCTATCTGCGGATTTGAGCAGTCTGTGGAGCCGATCGAAGGATAAAATTGACGAAACACATTCCATTCGTACGTGGATAACGGAGAGAGGATAGAATCCGAAACCATCTCCCACCAAGGTCGCGTAAGCTGTGGAGAAGTGAAGAAGGCAGACAAACATAATGACAATGTACCAGAAGTTCAGGGGAAGTGAGGAGGAAGTAATAAGTGGACAACCTACCTTGCCATGCTCACACAGCACACCAGTTCCATTCAATCCGGAAGGTAGATGATCAGGTGCCGTTTCCGGTTGGGGATTTTTCACAAAACGTCGCCAACGATTAAGGAATTCTGTTGGCACGAGATAAACGGCAAGTCGAGGAGGTTGGCTGATATCCTGTTCGCCCTTCGGGATTCGGATCTCGTTGGTTGTTTCAGACGAAGGTTGAGACGCTTTTTCGGATGGCATCGAGTCCACTTTGTGAAGATAGCTGTTCCTGCAAATTGCAGATGTTTTGAGGGTAAGGCTGAGGTCCTCAATGTGCAGCCATATTTGAATCATCAAAAATAAAGACACGACAAGCTTGGCATTCGGTCTTAGGTGGTACAGCATAGAATAAACGGGAGTAGCTTATCCAACGGATCAGGAAGAGTGCACATTTCTTTTACGTTCAACCAATCCAAGATTAAGGTAACCGTATCCAGGACCACAAAGACTACAAAATACGTCGAATCGAACGACTATGAAGAAGACAGTTCCGTGGTCGCATCCGACATGGTGTTTTTATGATGACAACGTAATAAACAGAATTTCACTATGAAGCCTGACTGAACGTGGCTGGCTGTATTGCGATACGGCATCAAATGAGAGTCTATCCATGGGGGCGAGATGGCTCAGTGGTTAGGGTGCGAATTTACTGACCGGAAGGTCCGTGGTTCGAACCCGACCTCTACCTCTTGACTTGGGCAACCTGGCAGTACCCCAGCCCTCGTGCTTCGTTCTGGTGGCATGGCAGTTAACCACCGATAGGATGCTACAGCTAAACGGCTATCCGTGACGGCGGACGTAATCGTCCTTCAGCACTAGAATTATATTTTTAGGCACGCTTTAGGTTGCGCTTTGATGAGTGCGTGTATTTGAAAGTGTAGGCACCTCTGTAGTTTTATTCGAGCTCATCATTTTGGACTAGTTGATCATCACCCACTACAGTCGGCAACATGTCAGTGCACGAAGAAAGTTAAAAAACCGTCTTACATCCTTAGAATGTCAGACAGCCAAATCTGCAACGATGCTAGAAACAAATTCCCGTGACCTTCGTCTTATTGATCAAAGCAAAATAAACTACGTCTGACTAAAGAACGATACGCGTGATTTAGGTCCATCTTAACACTGTATTTCGAAGTGCTGAGCCCAAGGGACTGCTGGGAGTTACTTTGCGAACACTACTGTGCAGACCAAACCTATCGAGTCATGCATGCGCCATAGGTGCAACCCATGACTGTCAAGGACTGCCATCCGAATGCATTGTGGGCTTCAACCGCATAGCTGTCTCAGTCTAAGCTGACAACTACAGACCATCAGTTGGGCATGCTGACTCCCTGCTCATCCTCTGGCCTCATTCCTCCGGATTCATACTGGACAAAGTGTGTTCAGGTGTTTGAACACGAGGCTCAAGACAACACACATGGCATTACCCATTACGGGGATCAATCGGTTCGGTTGAATGTGACAGGCAAATCCAGAAATGGTTGCTGGCCTACTATAAGCACCCGAAATGTCTGTAGGCTCTGGTTCAATAAACGTATGTGGTTATAGATCAATCAAACACCGGTGTCTCCACAAATGATGAAGGATGAACAAGTCCATTGGTGGGGTTCAAATAGCCTCGAAGGAAAGCCGAAAAGAGCGTACAGAAACGTATGCAGGATCGAGCTATTAGGCATGAAGCTAGGCATGAATAGATATGGTGCTGGGACAAGATCCAATGTCACGAAAGTTGAATTAGGCCAAACGTTTCTCTTTGGATAGTCAAGTTAGTGGCAACTCACTGGTTCTCTCGCGAGGAAAGACAATCGCGTATGACGACGTGAGCAAGCAGGGATTCATCTACAAGAGGAAATCGGTCCAATGTAGGCGTTAGCTGCCGCCGAGATGAGGGCAAAAGTAAGTTGGGCAGCATTTGGCGCTCTCGGCTTGCTCGCTCGACTATATTTCGTTCCAACTGTTCACAATCCGGACACTTTTGGCTAGTAACGGGTACCGCTGGAAAATTAGGGATGGTCTCTGCGGCGGGAAATAAGGCGACTAGAGAGTGCCATAAAGATGCTGGAATGCAACGAAGATGTTTTGAGCTGTAACGCAGTTTCCCGTGGGAACAGAGAGCATCGGAATTGAATGTTGTGTTAGGAGGTTTCTGTTGGTCAGGTGTTTGTACAGCGGCGTACATTCTGCTGACGGAAGCACGAGCCATGCTGCGCCATTGACGAAGTGAGCGTCTTCCGACCCAGTAGTACATTGGCTGTTCCTCTGATGACTGACCAGTAGATTGAAAATAATGGAACATATTTAGGCGAGGTTAAATAAATCTACTTCAGTGAATGAAATTCATACGCAATACCTCCCCCGAATAGACGACACAATGGTGAAGGGAGTGCTATGGTCTATCTTGAGAGGTGTTCTTTCAGAGGGTACGGAAAATGCCTTTGGAACACCTCTACATGAGTAGCTTTTCTTTTAAGGGCTTTCTGGGTGGATTACCATATACTTGTTTTATTGCACCTCATACACACCCATCAATGACTAAAGTTGACACTTGCGACGCCCCTGTGGAGCGAACGGTAACCCATGCTACCGAGGAGCCTAAACTTTATGGTGACCTAGCCCAATTCGGTAGCAAACCCAGCTGCCTTCTCATGAACAAGTGGTTGTTATCAAGTGGTGGTCATGCACCACCAAATCTAAGACAGGCTGTGGTCGATCAGGTAGAATTTTCTGTTTGCGCGCAGAGTTGTGCCCCGCCCCCAGGTCATTTTTAACTATCCTTTAAACCCGAAATCGATACCAAAAATTTCTGTAAAACTATGTCGTGATGTCGCCCCTCACCAACAACAGGGACTGCACAAATGCCGTCAATGAAATTGCGGAACCTGGGTGTTAAGGCCAATATACGTGATCGGAGGTGGTGAAACGTGGTCAATCTTGATCACCAACATTACTGAAGGAAGTGTGATATGCTGCTATCTAGTTAGCCAGAGGACAATGCGTGTCCGCTTCGAAAATAAGTTAGCTGGCGTGCAGTACAGTCACCATTCGGAAGACAGCCGGTCGCGGAGCCAAGTGAGAACAATCATAAACGATCAGCATCCTATTGCCTCATTGAAGAAGTGCTGAATAGGAGTGCGAACCGACTAGGCGTCATATTCTTAGCTGTCGACTGGTCAGACTTGGCTAAGCGACTATTATACGTGTTTTTATGTTCTCCTATACACCTGTGGCTATGAGTAAATCATGTTTTGGATTCACTGTCTTTCGACTTGCTAGAAATCGCAAGCGCGTTCCACGGACCATCCCAGTAATTAAAAAAAGCGAATCTTCAACTAAGCGGTAGTGAACACAGCACCAAATGCACTATTTCACTTTTGCGATGGTAGATTATTTTGTTGACCACACCGCAAATTGAGCAACTCGATCCGACGGCTGTTTACACTCCTCATCGCTATGGTCTTACCATCGGTAGATACTGGATTACGACAGCAAGAGTTAGTAACGCCAATGTCATCAGATTTGCATAGGTTCAATGGGATTTGGTGATGAAGGTTCACAGCACTGACAACACGAGAAGACTAGTTTTGAGGGCCGTGTTAGCAGGGAAAGCCCTGATACCCCTTTGATAGGATTCACACGGACTATTCACATCCTCTAGAACATGATTTTCCCTCCTCATGAACGATAATCTTCAAGGTTTTTGTTGTCGCAAAGGCCTTTCCCAACTTGGGAAGTTCGCTAGTGGAAAATGTTTTGCTTGCATTGAATATTCTATTTTTCGCGGTTTTCCTGCAAAGACTACCGTGTAGCAACAATGGAATAGGGCCAATAAGTTAACTACCGAATGAGAGTGGTTGAGACGCGGCTGAAGAACACAACCCATTGTAAGATTAGATGGGCGGGCGGCTACATACCTCACTACACACTTAGTTCAAATGATCCCAGATACTTCTCACGTAAAGAAATTAAACATAAGGTATGAGTTTGTGTGTATTAAATCAGTTGTTTACGGCTCAGGAAAAAAATGCCGAGTCTATTTGGTTACGGTCGAACCCATACCGCATGCAGTGGCATTTAGTTGATCCCCTGCAATGCAATCTGTCCACATGAATGTGATTGTCAGGTCTGAACAAAACGGAGTTCTTCAGAAAACCAGACCACTTCCTGAATTATCAACTTGTCTTCTTGGCAAGTACTTCGACAGCCACAGAGAACATGCACTGAAGTTCTTGTATTTCCTAACTAGGCTGATTGACACGACCGGAGGGGACAGGGACTGAGTAAGGAACTATGAATAACGCGCTAGATGACCGAACAAACACGTTATCTCTGATCAAACGTCCACAACCGGGAGCTGACAAGACACCATTTATGAGAGAGGTTAAAACATTGATATGAATATCAGGCTCAAAGACAGAATGTGACGATTAATGAAACACTCGAAGCGATTCGTAAATGTGCAAGTGTAAACAAAGGACGCGTGGCTGTTCAATTGTTTCATTCTTTAACAATACGGGTTTTACAGACTGAATCGACATTCCACTAGGATATTCAGAGAGAAGATTGCCCATATGCGAATAAAAGCTACCACACACAATTACTTTCGGCAGCTCCGTGAAGGCTTTTCCTTTCCACGTTTTTTCACTTTCCTATCTCGGATTTTTGGCGAAAATTTTTCAACCCTTTATCTTTTAATCCGGCCTGAGCACGACAACGGGAGTCACGATGCAAAAACAAACAAGAGTACACAAATTTATGGTCGAGTCGAGCATGCCTTCGATGAAAACAGGAAAGCAACAACACTCCACTAACCTCTACGGGATAACTGCATGTTTCAGTGGTAGCAAGAGGTACCGGAGGAACTGACTTGCCACGAAGAAAGGCATCCAATTCTTTGGAAAGTGTGCGGATGGCCTGTTCCAGCTGGAACAGAGCCATTTTGTGACAGATACAATCACGGCAAGGTTGAAGACACTGTAACCTAATGGAGAAGACGATAGCGGAGAAATCACTGGAGATGCATAGAGAACAATAAAAAAACTGAGTGGGAAAATGGAGGGCGACTGAACACTAAAGGCAAGTACCGAGAAAACCGCGTTCGAGAAAGCAGAAGCGACAGCTCATATACATATGCGAACTCCTGCAAACAATAAACAAAACAAGCCCGGTAAACCAATTTAATAGAAGCCATCTCCCGCTGAAAGAGTGACCATGGTCGCGTGAGCGACAGTATCAGGAAGCCATTTCTGCAGCTGTCATCGGGCTGAAGTGAATGGTGATGAAAACAAGTCAGCGGTCCACAAAAACCATCATCTAGGGTCTGTTCATAGGACCTTACATGGTTTCCAGATCGGCTCCTTGTTACTACGGGTTCTCTAGATGAAGAAAAAACTCATGCCTTTGTGAGACAATTGCCTCTAAAGATGCTGCGCATGTTTTAACACCCACTAAGGCTTCAGTATGGAAGGATGTGTTGTATGCAGCATCCAATGAAGGCCTAAGGGGAAAATCTCCAGAAAGACAGTGATTTTCTCGTTCTTGTAGGCGTCGAACTTTACCTGAACATTGTTTAGGAAGAATCTTTCTTTTTGGTAGTGGACTGTCTATCAGGATTACTCTAATGCATCTGCTCCGTTAATCACAATTTCGTCCGTAAAAATAAAATCGTTCAGTTGTGGCAAGCACCCTTTCGGTAGCTAGCTGCCATGCCACGTCCAAACAAATACAACAAATCTACTGAACAAAGGAAATAACATCTAACACAGGGAGGGATTCTATGATTCCATTTTTGGATCTCTGAGATCCTCACTAGAATTGCGGACGCTCGACGACCCGAACAAGCGACGGTAAAGACGCTTGCCCGAGGCCAAGAGACTCTCTAAAACAGAAAAAGCGTCACACTCTGGCGAACGTTTCTAGCCAACGTTACACACAAGTTGCTCCATCTGGTGAACTCGAGAGCGAATGAATTCACATTCTTTTGGCGCCTAGCTGCCATTCCACCAGAAGCAAGCACGAGGGCTGGGATACTGCCAGGTTGCCCAGGCATAGACAGGGGAAGTCGAGAGTCAGAGGTCGGGTTCGAACCACGGACCTTCCGGTTAGTAAATTCGCGCTCTAACCACTGAGCCATCTCGCCATTCCTGAGAACATTATTCAATCGGATATTTTGATAAACACTTAAGAAGACAGACCGCGAGACGGAAAATGACAAAGCATTTAAGCTATCCCCCATGTTTTGAGTGGGTTTTCGGAACAGAAACATTATGGCTTGCTTCCGCGACACAACACAGTTGGGCCGAAATCCGCTCTTTTTGTAAGATGGAACGAAGGCTCGTTCAAGTTATTTGTCTCCGACCATCATTTTATCCAGATCGAGCGGGTATACATTTGACTCAATCAGATGCTCGTAAAATGGCCGATAATGGGAATCAAAGCGACTTGAGACAGTATTGCGGAATACTCGATTGAGTCACGCATTTACCATCCAGAGTAGAACTCACAGCCAACTAAAGCAAGACTCAAATGAACGTAGATATAGATTTATCGGAGCTACAGGAAACACTTGGTGGTTGGTCACGTGACCGTTGATCTGTTCGTCCAGTTCGGTAATTAGGTTGCAAACAGTTCGCCACCATCAGTGCGCGGTTCAAACCGCGCACTTTTAGAGATCAATGATTATGTTGCTAAAGCTTCTTTTCTGGTAATTCCACTCGAGATAAGCTTATTGACTACATTTGTGGACTGAGATGTTAATCTGCGAACCCACGTGGAAAGTATGACTCACGTTTGGGGACAATGGAGTGTTGTTTATTGGAGGATTCAGGTCAGACGATTTTTCGAACTGATTTAACATTATGGATTCATATCGACCTACGTCACACAAATTCAACTTTGTCACTTGAGGGCCACCCAACACTGGAAATCACCCACAAATTGAAGGTAGCCCGGACACGTTTGGAGCTAAACAAAAAACAATCAACCGTATTGGGATTGTTTCAACAGTATTTGTGGTCAGTGACATATCGACCCAGAGTTAACGTACAAAACAGATGTCTATCTACTGAAACCAGCCTCATATGAGGCCTATTTTAGGTCTTCTGGGACTTCTGTTAACCATCAAGACGTCATCTCTCACGAGATGACGTTTCGACCTTATATGGTGTCCTGTGAGACGTGCTTGGTGAGGAATATCTCTTTGAGCTGTTCTTCAATGCGGTAATTGATGATGAGCCAGTGTCCATCGAACAGACCAAAATTACAGGCACACAGGAGCAATGGAAGGCGACTAACTCTTGGTCCAGATTCTCATTGGATTCGGTAGGTGATGGAGTTGAGATGTTATCAGCTAACCTCCTGCGAAGACCGGCGGTGGACACTGCTCGATATGTTGAACTGTCCAAGTCAATTGGAACCCGTCCATGTTCACAAATGGGAAATATGCAGGTGATTGGTCCGTTCGAAGTTCCCACAAGTGCGCTGGACGCATCTAACTGCTTAGGTAGGTCAGGGGCCACCTGATCAGGTTTACTGAGCCACTCCTTCAACCACTGAGTAGGCACAAGTGAGAAAGACTTGAGTGTATCTGGGGTTAGTGATTCTGGATTAAAATCTGGTGGCCAGATATCCTGTAGGAGCTCGCGAAGTGCCGACAGCTGGTTGGACTGAAAATAAGAGGTCAGACAAGGAACAGGATAAATACGTTAGAAAGAAACAGAAAGGGAAGAGCGTCGAGCTGTTGAAGATAAAATCAACTAATGATATGAATTTGACAATCATGATACAGATCCTAGGTGTAGCTTTTACCCTCAAGCCAAGCTAAGTGCTTGTGTCACGATCATTTGTGCACAGAGGCTGGTTCAGTATCGACTGAACAATATCACAGTCGAACCAAGAAAACGACAGCAGCTTCCTGTAGAACTAAATCGATAGTGAGATATACACAAGGCTGAATGACGCGTGTGTATGGGCCATTCCACAAGCAAAACAGGTTCGGAAGATTACAAAATCATTATTCATAGAAGCTCTGACATTGAACCAGAGCACCGATGATGTTATCCTAATCTTCTGAGACAACGACAGAGGAAAAGAACACAGCCACAGCTCAATCTTGGAAGATGGAAAGGCATTCTCCTATGCCATGAGCAGAATCCTAACGGGCGCATGTCGCACATATACCACTGGATGGACTAAAGCTGAAGACAGTCGTCAGTCAACAGTATGGGCAGATCCTGCCTACCACTTGGGGCACTCGGAATCACGAGAGCACATAGTGTGCCATGTACGATACATTCATGCCCTCATCGTCCCTCAATCATCTGAAATCAATTGACAGTCATGAATCATAGTGGTCAGGTGACACGGAAACCGTGATACTCAGCTGATAGTTCAGCCAAGAAAAGTCGGTCTGAGTGACAAAGTTGTGCAAAAGAGTAATCGCCGTAAATGAAAATTGCCCAACCATTTATGTTTCACTAACGATCGTAGTATCTTTTCTCAAGGTCACCATGCGACTAGCTTGACCGGTTGTCAATTTCGTGTCCCGTCTCTCGTAGATCACTACCACCATCACACGGCTCCGTGAAACCCCAGTGAAAGCACCAAACGGCAGTATTATGGTATATGAAAACAAGCCGACACATCCAACGAAAACGATTGCAGTGTACGAATACGTACTCAGATCAGATGAGTATATGAAGGTCAATGTCGAGGTTAGCGCCGTCACTAAGATGAGGCAACTAAACACCTGGTTGCTTTCCGTCGAATAGAACGTCCATTATCATGGCTTCAAGTCCATCTGCGGCGTTCGGCGTTAGATACAAGGCGAAGTAGTCATTTTTTACAAATCGTTGAGTATGGACGGCTGCAATATGCAAAGATAAAAGGGCCAGTTTATCCTCCAGAAAAAGTCAACAGCAATAAAATAAATATGGCGGATAGCTCTCTGACATAAGAAGTACGTGGCCTAATCAGGATGCCTTATGGAGTAGGCTAGTTTTTTTTACCTCGAAAACCATTGATGTAGCTCATCACCGCTGATTCATTGCTTCCAGACCCAGGTAATGGTTTGGAGTGAATATCATGGAATTAACGTACGGGGGAATATTAAAACCGCTATGAGCAAACAGACAAAACATACCCTGGCAGACTGCTGGGCATATAGCTCTTGGCGTTTGGAGGAATTAACATCTTCAACCAGTTGGCGCAGGTGATCGGGAATGCAAACAACTGAAGTGTAGCAAAATGAGAAGGTAACCAAATAACCCTATGCAGTAAAATGAAGTTATGAATTCATGTCTAGACAAAATTGTGTGGGAGTTGCCAAAATTTTCATTAATAAAACCTACCCGACTCGGCGGATTGCTCGTCAATGACCTCGTAAAAAACCATATAGGCGTTAGATGAGGAATACCAACGCTGGCTCTCCTGTGTACCATTGACAGCTGCGCCTTCAAAAAACTCCTGATCCCCGACCTCTGGTTCCGACTGGCATGCAGACAATTCACAGTCCTCCGCTGCAGTAGCATTGAGTAAATCTTGACGACGTTTCTTGATCTGTGGACCGCGGGATTTTACCGCTCGTCTAGCGTTGGGACCACTCAGGGAGGTTGAAGCATCATCCGTCTCAGGTGTCAGTTTTGATGGATTGCTGTTCAGGAGAGCTTGTAACGCTTTTGTGGACCCGTTGACTTTGGACAGGTTGAATTTCTCCGCGGGGATGGTACAAACCTGGTGGAGTAGGTATTCACAGAATGTGGATAAACAAACAGTGTGGCAAGTTCCACTGAACTCCATTTAAATTGAAACTATATGTCCCTGTGGTGGAATGAGAATTAGACGAATCGAAGAGGAGGAACCGAGGCTGGGAAGAGGTTCTGCAGCGATCAAACGTTGAAAATAACCTCATCCAATCGAACTGTCCAGTCCACTTCCGGGGTTCCCTGATATTCATATATATTTTCCCAAGACCACAGTTCATTAGATTGACTGCGACGAACGTTTCCCATGACAACACACTATTGAATGCCTAGAATTATACGGTAAAGCTATTCACATCAAGATGGATTGACCGGTATCGTTTGAGAATTATTCTGCTCAAGCTAATATACTTGAAATTCGCGATTTTGCTTGAAACAAGGCATTGCAGAGATTGCTTAGGCTGACTACAGCTAGGTGGTTGACGACTGGAAAACAACAGAACATTCAGACTGATTGAATGAGCCGTTACACTTCCAACGACCATCTTAAGAGCGTATTTTCCAGTTTGATAAAGGCAACGTAGGGAAACCAACCATAGGAAGACGCATTAATTTACAACCCATAATCCTACGGCGTGAACGTGCTAACACACCTACGTAACGTGATCCTCCCAAAACACTTCCCTCCGAAGAATGGCCATTTCCCAGAAGAGTTGATAACAACACTCACATCAGCCAGAACACAGTATGCGACCCCAGAAGAGGTCAAATACCTATTTTCCTGCTTAGAAGTGTCCTGTGCATGGACACTTTATGCAGTATTCTGTCGAAGCGGTTATCACAAACGGGAACGAAGGTGATGAGAATATATAAAACGTAACCCTAAGACTCCTCCGTCAAAGAACAACTTACCTCCATATCATTACAAACTGTCCAAAACTCCATCCCTTGTCTCGTTTCTGACGATTCCTGTAATTCACTCGGGCTACCAGATTCACGAACGACAGCAACGTAGTGACCAGAGGTTGGCTGCTTTCCAATGTGCAGCAACACACCTCGAAGTCGGTACTTCCGTGGCCTATTAGTGTCTGAAATATCCAATCGAATGGATGGAAATCTAACTGTGACCACGATGAACAAGTAACAGGATACTCGGCTAATACATTGATCTGCATACCAATTTGGCTTTGATGGGAGACTCACCTGGAACCAAGCCGGATCTCTCGTTTATGATGTTCTTCAACTGAATTTGCTGCACCAGGTCCCCTCATGCTTCAGTTGATACGATATTCGAGATATCGCAATACAGTGTGCAGGCGTAATACACTACTCATAAGGTTGCCGGAATTTTCAGCAACCTTATGAGTAGTGTATCACGTCTATACAAGGTAACAGGATACTCTGTATGTCAAATTCATTTCGATAAAGTTTGACTGGTAAGTACCTGCACTGCACGTGCCAGTGGTACTCACAATAATAGCTTGAATTACGGAAAATGGGCTCGGGCATGAATTCCTATGTAAAAGAACCAGTAAAACGACAACTCATAGGGACCACAAGTGATATTGCGAGAACGGTGAGCGACTTTGACAGTGATGAGCACTAAATCACGGAGAATGATGTGCTACTCACAGTCGACGACCTCTCGGTTTCGCGAGATGGAAACTATGCAAAAACAGCACTATCTGGAAGAGTGCATAGTAGGAAAGCTATCGTCAGGAAACAGTCACTTTTGACAAACGGGGATCGGCCGCTTTGTGGTTGGTTTGCATGCGGGCAAACATCTTTGACTAGCTAAAAGGATAAGATGTGGTAGTTGCTTTCTGGGATTCAATCTGATACAAAGTGGCTCAATACCACTGGCCCAACGACAAGGGAGCGAACATAAATTCAGACGACCCGAAGCATTTGGTGGCTGTTTGATGGGTCAGCACTCAAAATTGTACTTATCGAGAACAAGCTATCCCATGCTTCAAACTATAGTATGCACAGTGTTAGTGAACTCCAACCAGGGCTCTGTTCACTATGAATGGACAGCTGTGAGCAACCGAGTTTCAACAGAACTTCATACGAGCTTTTATTTACCAAAAGTCAACCCAGATGAACCGTTCAGCCCAGTGCCCCTGTTCCGTTTGTTCTTTTACCCTAGCCAATCTTGTATCAGCCATTGATTCGCACACTCAGTGACGTCCGGCCGTTTTTAGATTATCCCACCATTGGTGCCTCCAAATGACCCATTCAGTTCTGACAGCTATGTCAATTAATTCGGCTCCCTCATTATCCAACTATTTTTTTTCGTTGCACCGTTGTTCTACATCATAGGATATGATGAACAACAAAGCAGATGGCTGTTCTAGCCCAACTTTCGACTCTGGTTGAGTTGTCACTCGAATACTCCCATTCTATACTCGTACAATACCAAGAAAGCTATTTGCGTTCACTGTAGATAAACCCACACTACTGCACTGCATGAAACACTATAGTAGAACTTCGCGCTCAATTTTTACTCCCTTAGGACCTGTTGTGAATGGCTGACATCCAAATAGAATTTGTCGGCCAAGAGTGGACGCTTGCGTACAGTAGGAGACCCACAGACGGCTTGCGCTGAGCTGAATGTGGTGCGGCACAGAAGCCCTGTCTAGGCTTGGGCAACCTGGAAGTATCGCAGCCCTAATGCTTCCTTCGGGTGGCATGGCAGCCAGGCACCGAAAGGGTGTAACAGCTGAACGATTTTTTTTTTCACAGCACACCTCATTTATACTGGGTTTTCACACTTAATGTTTAAACTACGAGCAATCTCCGAAAAAATAAGTAGCAATGTCCCCTCCATGGGCCCTCTTTTTACGAGCGGTGATATAATTTTTCGGTGTTTACGAACGACTGATATTCCCGTTCAGACTCGTTTTTCTGCAGACATTTGGCATCAACCCCATGCAATTGAATACAGCCTCAAAACAAGTGAAGACACGCGCAAACCTACCATACTGGTGAGCCAAACACTTAACTGAGCAGGGGTGCTCAACCGTTGGGTCATCTGATTCGTCATCGAATTCTGTGAGTTCGATCACATCCGGGAGACGCACGGCAGCCTTCTGCTTCTTCCGTTGACTGGTTCTTGGATCGTAAGTAAACCGGAGGAACTGAATACACAATAACGAAGGGGCCTTGGTGATGTAAGTGGATCGTACACCGTCCCGTTTTTGAGAACATCGCGGACAGGCATACTGATTTTCACCAGTGAGTGGCTCCTCCTGCAGACATTAGCGAAAACTGCCAAATTAGTGGGAAACCACTTGTCTTAGATAACGTGATTCGAGTGAGAATACAAATCGGTGAAAAGACATACTACTGAAATGGGTGTACAAAACACCATTGTCAATATACAGCAAAAACGCTCGATAAAGAGCAACCCGTATTCAGGAGCAAATACACTGGACAAGACATACTAAACAATCTCACATAAAAAGGACCTGCTTCGCTGGCTGGCAAGTGATACCTCTCCGTCATTGATTTCGACTCAAAGTATAGTAGGTGGAGTTTAGATCGCTAAAGCGGTGGCGCAATATTGGTTAAAAAAATTGTGAAAACGGGCTACCAAATGAACGTTGATCAAGTTTCAGACCAAGCCACTTTTGTGGGACTGGCGTTGCCACATAGCCATATCAGAGCGTGCTGCCGTGATCGGTCGATCATTAGCTAAATCGAAATACGATATCCGCGTTTGCGTGTGTTTGAGGTTGGAAATAACGTGACACTTTCCTCAACTTGATTTTTTGAGTGGAGATATCCACAACTATCCGAAATACAAAGTCCTGAGTTTATGGTGTCGCCGATCCAGCAGGCAACGACTGTATGGAAATGGATTGAGCACCATTCATTACAAAGGCAGAAGATTACGAGAAAGTAAAACCGGAAACAGACTTGTTTTCTCTTCGGATGAACCATTCGAAAGAACACGGAACATTGGTCGGTCCAGCGCAGTCTTTATAACTCAGATCAATGATGCGCTGGCTGTGAAAAAAGCAACCATGCTCTTTCGGGAGCTGTCAAAATCGACGGAACATAAAAATGGTTGCACTACATGAAAATACGGAAACCTAAATTCCCCAGCACCAATGCAAATCCTGCATACTTCTGCAGTGGCACTCGATAGAGTTCATACCTGAATGGGATGCATCAATACCACAGCAATTAATGGCTGGTTTGTGGGATCAACATCGCTATATAACGTCAGCTGCCAAGCGCTATGAGGCAAAGAGAATGAGGTATCCTCCGATGTTGCAACTTTTTGGGACTGATCTATTACTTGGTGATGTATGGAGGGAAGAAATTCAACTTTCAGAACGCCATTTGGTATCAGTATGACGCTGGAGGGCGGGGTGAATTCCGGAAACAGCGCCTATGGCAATTACTGAGGTTGTTGGATTTTTCGAGGAAATATGGCTGTGCGGCACAGGCCTATCACTGAACATTAAACGAATATGGCGCAGTCTGGAGATCAACAGCTCACAGTCTTCAGAAAGCAAATGTGTGCATCGCATGGAAGAAAGCTGAAGCTAGCTAGTTGCATCACATTCGTGGTGTAAAGTGCTCGTCAGCTGCGGCAATTCAACTTAGAGACTGTCAACCACAGACGGTATTCACGGTTCCATGGTGAGAAGCGGAGGTTGAAGGCAGCCAGGCTAACTAGGCTTGACGTTCGAAATTCAGCGAGTTTGACGCAAGCATAGTACCTCAAAATTTACGATCGAAATGAGTATTTGTAATTTAAGATCACAGTATAGTATCGTTCAGATATAACACCCTCACGGTGCCTAGCTGCCATGCCACCCGAAGGAAGTACGAGGGCTGAGATACTGCTAGGTTGCCCAAGCCTAGACAGGGGAAGTCGAGATGCAGAGATCGGGCTCGAACAACGGACCTTCTGGTCAGTAGATTCACGCTCTTACCACTGAGCCATCTCTCCCCTACAGTATAGTATCATGCGCATAAGTCAGATTTTCACCAACCGATCTGATAACACTGCAGCTTCAGTTCTAGTTAGAAGAGTTTCGTGAACCGGGAACAAGGAGAACGAAGAAACGACGGTTGAGCATTGTAGGCTCAGCTCAATGAAGTTAAATCATTCCGATAGCCTGATAAAGTAGAAGGTAAGAAAGCTGCGCATTAGAGGTAATGGCTTTGATGCGGGACCGCCACTGAATGCGTGACAGAGCCATATCTGTAAGAGCCACTGGTTTGTCTCGCCCCACGGCCCCCTTCGGGGAGATAGTAGTTTTTAACGCGATTGAGTTGTTCGGAAGGAGCTTTCACGCTTTGCTACTGAGTCATGAAATGACCACCCATGGGTCACCTGCACTTGACATGGCTGGGCGAAGAACGCGGTACCCCAGCGTAACTTATGGTGTGTGACCAGTTGATTAACTGAGGGCGAGGGAATTTTCCGGAAAACCATCCACTGTACCTCGGTAGTACTGACCCGATGTTCCCACCAGACACGCGCGACGCGTCGGAGACAGTGACGGTCAAACTCAGAGCCTTCGAAAAGGCATAAGCAGCCACCGTTAATCTGATCGATAAAGTTGAGTAGATCGCATTACAGCAGTTTACACTCTAATCTTGACAGCCAAAATGATGTTGCATTGGCACCGCAAATATCGGAAGTTGGCAGAAGCTTCCTTTGATTTATTAATTCGAGACTTAATTTCGTCTTTCGCTAGTTCGTCGGGGCATATGCAGCTGTCCAGGTAAATGAATCTACCTACCCGTCTGCGTCTATGAGGTTTAGTTCTCATCGCACACAGTCTCTCAGTAGTAGTTTGGACCTTGCGGATGTGAAGCGCACACCAAAACGTGCGGCAGTCATTGGAATAAGTACCTATATCTAAATGGTTAACCCGTCTTTGTGCAATGATTAACCGCAATAGGAGCCGATCTAGATTTAAAGGTATAAACGTAATGCAGTGTTTCCTCTTGGACCGACAGGCCCCCTATTATGAAAGCAGTGATGCCACCTTCCTCAAGGAAGGACAGGTTAGAAAACCTCGGCCCGAAAACCTACACACTCCGATTGCCTAGCAGTTGGCCGACGGCCAGCGAATCATCTTGTGCGATCGAAATACAATTAAAAACTACCAAACACATCTGCAGTGTGCAGTAGCACCATGAGTGAGACATTTATGCGCCATACGGTAGCCCGCATTTGATGCAGGGACTTATTTCTATTTGCATGTGAACATGCGTCCCAACAGATTGCAGTTCTAGAGCTGAGATAGATTTTATCGAGATCTGTTACGATTGTTCCGGCCAGGAATAAGGGGAGATATTTTCATTCTGACGGGTGATATGAACGCCAAAGTTGGGTGCCAAGGCCCGGAAGCACAGTTGGGTTGTAGGTTCAAAGTCGGTAAACCTATAAATAATGGGGAGTAACTTCTTCAGGTGTGTGCTGAACATCGGCTGTTTCTGGCTAGTGGGAAACACAACCGATCTCATCGAGTTATCCAGAGGTCAACAACCGCAAGCCAGCCATGGACTCAAATGACCACGTGGCTGACAGTTGCCGATAGAGAGCTCTAATTAGATTGCCAATCCTTCTGGGGCACCCAACTTGAGTTCGATCATGCCATTGTGTGAGCTCGGAGTGGCCGGAGTAGAGGCATACCGTTCGTCGGCTTCAACGAGCTTTAGTAGCCCAAATATATCGAGCTGATCTGGATGGAAAACTATTGGGGGCACACATTACCACTGAGGACAGTGGTTGGAGGACGAATGGGAGAGGGAAGCCAAGCTCTCAGCGTTTAGGCATGCCCAACTCGACTAAATAGATACTGGATTTCATCGAGATCAGTAGATTTCATGGACGGCAAAAAGGCAAACAGCAGCAGCTAGCGACGAAGATCGCGCACGCACTTCTCAAAACGTCGGATGATCGAGAGTCGAAAGGATGACAGAGAAGATAGGCGGACTGCAAGGGCCCAAAAGTTGGCGAAAGTTTTCGCTATAAGAAACGGCCGCGCCATATTTCAGCTGATTTTACCGAGTAGTCAAAGGAAGATGGGTGTCAGTGAAATGATTTGCGGAAAAGCTGAAGCAGCAGTTCGTTCGCAGACCCGTCGTCTTGAGAAACGGATTGAACGCTTTAAACAACAATTCAGCTGGCCTCCTTCAGCACAATCTCTGATAAAAACAATATAACCTACGTGGAATACTGACACCAGCACAAATCTAGCGCGAGACATTATTCCTCCAATCAAACAAGGCACCTGACCCGGATTATTCGCACATTTAAGAGGTAGTGAAGCTTTGGTCAACTATGACTTTACTACAAGCTATCTACAACGAAAACGATACCGCCGGAATTGCGAAGACCGAGCAGCTTTTGCGAAACTTCAACGCCTATGGAGCTGGCGTGACATCAGTGTCCCTGTGAAGGGAAGAGTATGCATTACGACAGTGAGATCAATACTGCTTAGTGGATAAAGACGTGTCACCTAAGCGCCAAGGATGTAGGAAAACTCTCACTGCTTTACTGTTGATGTCTCTGAAACGCTGACCGGATCTGATGCTGAGGTACGCCAGATGGTTTAAGGAAGAAGGAATTCTCCGGCGATTGACGAGCTATTTATGCTTCATAGGTTACGCCGATAATGACACGTACTTCGCAGGCCATCTGCCCCACAGAACCCTCTTTTGCTCAATCTTGTGCTAAAAGAAAGCGAGCGAAAGGCGGACAGTCTATAGAATGTGAACAAAGCATGAGAGCACCAACAGTAACTCAGTCGGGTTGACACCTGACTCCTGGATGGTGATCCTCTGGCCAGGCCGACCCACCATTAGTGGAACCGAGGGAAATGGTTCGGTCAAGCAGTCAGTGGCACGGATGCATCAAAGGTGTCACTTTCAACGCGTACTTGCCCAGTTTCCCGTTTCTTCAGACAGATGGAATGATTCAACATCAACTAACAGATTATTCCTAATACCCTGTTATGTCTCCATGCCTTCCTATTTTTCGGTGACCAAAGCTGTAGCAACTGGAGCCAACGTACCTTTGTTACATAGTTTAAACAACTGGTGAACTGAAGTCTGATCCAAGAGCAGCGCACTTATTGCCCACGAGCGAATGACAGGGAAGTACATCGATCTTGGAATTTTTAAAAATGAGCAGAGATTCAAGCAAGTTGAGGACGGCAGTCTAGCTTGACACCACCGGATATCGTGACCTCGAGCAACAGTCTACTAGGAACTCGCATGTCTTGGGAAATAAGTATTCAGAGTCTTCATTAGAGACGATAATCTATAAAGGGATATCGTTCGCCGCCGGACACTTTTACAGTTCTGGCAATCAGCGGGGTCAAAAGCAGCTTTTGATTCAAGCGGATTGACCATTGCTGTTCGTCGAGAAGAATAGCTCAGCTGAAGAATTTAATGCAAATGGAAGGTATGACTAGTGCAAGCTCTCCCGATGGTCGATCCACCTACACAGGGTAATGTCGTAGGAGCTATGGCTATTGCATGGCATCGAAGTTTCATTCAGTTTCACCCAATTCCTCTAGAGAATGGTTTGATGGGGACCAGCTGGGCTGTTTTTCAAATGTTTGCCCCACCGCTCAAGATGCCCTTTCTGTGAGAGGACTGAAGTTCCACACGTTTCGCCAACAGCCATCCTCCCCCAAACCAGTCGGTCGGATTAGTTGAAACGGTGCAGCGAGTAGCGGTTCTGAAAACTCTATCTCATCGTTCAGCTGTGACTTCCTTTCGGTGGCTAGCAACCATGCCACCCGAAGAAAGCACGAGGGCTGAGATACTGCCAGGTTGCCCAAGTCTAGATAGGAGCAGTCGAGATGCAGAGGCTGGGTTCGAACCACAGACGTTCTGGTAAGTAATTTCAAGCCTTAATCCTTGAACAATCTCGAACTCACTCTATCTTGTTGGCCTTCGCTGTGCATTGGCGTTCTCTTTACGCTCTTCATTAGTGAGCGTTTGAGAGATCTGCGTAAGTTATCATAACAGTTTGTTGCCGGCATCAATGAGAGCTACCGATCATGGAAATATCCACTGTAATTGGGGTGTGCAGGGGACCCTAGACATATGGTTTCAAAAGCTGAGATCACAACTTCTTCCATCTTTTGCATTCGTCCTCCAGGCCGTGATTACCACCACCGTCCCGGTTTATTTCTGAAAGCCTTTTAGGCAGCTCAGCTCGATATTGTTGGGATCCATAGACGCTTTGGAAGCGATGAACTAAACGGCCTTGTGTCAACCAGTGTACCCCTGGAGAGATGAGAATCGATACACGCGCCCGCATAATGTCATGGCTGGAGACAAGTTGTGTACCCCGAAATGAATGACAACCTTGAATTGAATCTCTCAAAAGGGGGCTGACTGCCACATGGCCCGAGTCAGTTTACGGCTGACTTGTGATTGGTAGCACCTTGTAAAGGCGCTCGTGCTGAAAGTATGTGCTGACCCGAACGCACTGCAGATTACAGAGAATAGATCACAGCGGTAAAAACAAAACAACTGTTGAACCGGAGTAGTAGAACTATCAGTGAAGCTCTAGAAATCGCAAGTTTAAAAACAAGAAAAGTACAAGGACCCACCCTCAGATGATCGCGGATGCATCCTTGTAGTGTATTGGAAGAAACTTTAAGGGAGAGTTCAAGAAACTTCGACGGCTGTTTCGAAACGAAACCGCAACATAGGCACCTGAAATAGATTTTTTGATGAAATACACAATATTGTAGAGTTAATAAGATACTAACTTCAGAAGGGAAGCGATCGCCCATATCACATAAAGGTACTGAATGAGCAACCCATATGATCAGTCCATAACGCTCGGCGGCATCGTGAATAAACTATGCAGACGGCGTAAGTTTGACTATTTAGTTTAGAAAAGCACGGTCGATTCGGTTCACAAACCACACTGAGACAACAAAAACAACAAACAAGGTAAAACTAGATTGCTACGCACTGCACAGATAGTAAAATGTGCTTGGTCGGTTCCACGACAGAAAAAGCTTCGCCTCGACTAATACAGTGCCACGAACTTAATGTGACAACTTTTCCAAAGAGAGGGAAGTCAAGTAACTTTCACAAGCCCCGCACTGCGTCAGAATTTATGCCAATGGTTCTAACAAGCCGGCCCAATGAAGGGCACTGAAGAACCTCGATGGTCAATGACCTACCTGCATGTAACTGGACAGTACGAGACGAACTGCTGTTGGGTGTGTAGCGTGTTGTCACGTGATGCACGTTGTGGGATATGGAACAACAAAGCACGAGGTAGACAGTAGATGTGGATGCACTAATCAGATTGGGCAACCGCTACAGGTGCAAACTCATATTTCACATCGCTCACACATCCCGGTGTATTCTTTTAGGCGGATGACCCAGACAACATGATGGAAGGACAAACTTAACCGCTATTCTTATTTAACAACTACACGCCTTAAGGTTTAGGTGGGGAGAGAGATTGGAAATGTTCGCATGCTAGATCATTGCAGATCGTTAGCATTAATACCCAGTCAAACGAAACTAGATTATGGGGCTACATTTAAATTGTTGTGTCCGGCACTCATCATCACACAATTGAATACTTTTCTGCACATCTCGCTTCCGTACTATGGTAGCTGGACCAACTGAATGTTTGGGTTTGTAGTGATGAGGAATCTGCTCCTCCGTAGTCCCAAACCAATGTAGAGTTGAAAAGGCCACGGGCGAAACAGCTGTTCGCCGCTTCGCCTGTTATAAAAGGGTAAAACTCCATAAAAGAGCTTGCGATAACGCAGAATTCAAGCTAATAACCCCTATTCGGAAGGCCAGTGATTCGAATCAAGCTACCGAGTCCTTGATTGCTCATGTCCCAGACCTGTTACATCGTCTACCTTAAGAATGGCACCGCAAGTATGAAAGGGAAAGAGCATTTTAGCTCAACGGATTTGGGAAGGTACTAGGATAGGTTCCGAACTATAGACCTTCCGATCAATACCTTGCACCTTTACCATCGCAACCACGACATGGACATGGGAGATGAAAACGCTTTTGACTAACTGCAGGTTGAAGACTACACAAACTAGGAAGACCTTAATAACCTCTTTCCCAAACTGAGTCTCAGGTTTCTTCCCACTATTCAACGGGCAGACTTTCTTAAACGCTAAAAGCCAGGTCTCCGGGCAAAAATACCTCCTTGCTTCACGAATTATTCAGACAGCATGACCCACGCAATTCCATCTAAATTGTTCAAATTTCGAAATAACTACACACATGTGGGTGGAATACAACCCACAATACAAAAACAGCTGACGAAGTATGGACAGATCCTAGCAGTTTTTAGCGTCACCCATCATTCCTAGATTCGTCGTCGTGAAGAGGAAGTGATGAAAAGCTGTTGAAGATTAGTTCGAGATACGAAAGCCTACTCAGGGTTTAAAAGACAGCGGAACGACAAGTGGTACAGTTAACCGACAACACACTGGCGATTCCAGAAAGAATGAGGCAGTCAATCAAATTACGGCATCCAGAGTGATGCTGAATCAGTGTACAGTAAGAGATGCGATACAACCAGTGAGTTGACTTACCTGGTTTCGTGTACATATTCACCTCGTAGAAGATCGTCCACCACCGTGAGTCCCGCCTCCTGGAACCGGGACTCAAGCAGATGCATGAACAGACAATGAAATTCAGGTGCGTCCTGAAAAGAGAGAGACAGCATAAACAGATGAAAAACGACAGTCACTATAAGCGCCCGACCGAGGTCGAACTATTATAGCAGCAGTCGTTACACAGGAACGAAGTGCCCATCCAGTCACATGGCACAACAGATGCAGCTGTTAACCGATGCATTTCTGTAAGCTCAGTCAGGAAACAGTTCCATGGCATGCATACACCATAGTTGACATGAATCTTGGCTGCATCTCAATCAGAAAGGGACTGATGGGATAGCCTACAACGGTGAATTGCAAGAATAAGAGCAGCCCATTTGCGAAAGAGTAAAGTTGTAGATTTACACAATATATGCCGGGAGCTTAGTGAGTAACCAGGTCAGATCCTGGAAAACGACCAGGAATGACTGTTGGATGTAGTCGTGTTATTTGGCAATCCGGTGTGTAGTCAACAGTCTATGATATCACCGCACCCAGTCTACCGGAGTCTCGTATGACCTGTCTCTTCAAGACCCCGGATTGGGCTTCCGGTCTTTGAAAAGTTAGAAGAACGCACAGTCAATTGAAAAGCGGACTGCTGACAACTTATCATTCGTATGTAGACTTGATCTAGTCTTCCTGCTTGTATTTTCGGATCTGCTCTTCCCTTCACATCAATTTAATAAAAGTGTGAAGCCGCAGTTAATTTATTTCACGAGAATCGATCACCTTACACAGGCAGAGTCAGCTGAATGCTGCGCTAACCAGTTTGCTGCCCCAAGCATTTTCACAGGGCACCAGCGCGCCAGTTCTGAATAGAGACTGAGCCAATCAACTACTCGACAGATCGCAGATTCCAATCCTCCCAGCGAATCGTGGGTTGTGTAGTGCTGGTGTTTCTCAACAAAGCTGAAACAGCCATACGGTGCTTCACTGACCGGATAAAATCTCAATTAAACTTGAAAGTCTCCAAACTATTTGCAAATTCCTAATACATTTTCCCCCTCCATAGTGAACACAGTTGTCATGCGAGTTACTTGAAAGAAATTATCACGTTTCGGGAACGGAATCTGGTAATTTGTACAACAAATGGTATCACTTGTTCTAACAGGTAGCACGTGACAGAGAACAAGGCGGGCAGTGCTAATGTACGGTCGCAAGACACGGCCTCGGTGTGTGGAGGGTTTGGGGTCCCTTAGGGTCTCTGACAATGGACGTCGTAGGAAAACCGCTAGTTTATTTTGGTGCATAAGGACAAGCCAAAATCAACAGTCACCAAAGAGATACAATGAAACTGAAACTGAGAATACACATGCATTCCTTGAACCAAATACACGTATACAAACATACTTGTTGCTCCTCTTCACAAAGCCGAAGCGCCTCAATCAATCCGCCTGGATCTACCACACTGTCAAGAGAAAAGCGGGAAGAGGAGGTTGTGCCAGCAATGCAAAAAACTGGGCTATACTTACAATCTAAATTAGGATCTCTTTTGGGAACTTAGCCCAACATAGGACTGCAAAACGGCTGTACATGCACTTTAGCCAGTGGAGCTTTCACTCAGAATTGACAAGCATGGTGTGCGAACCACTATCAAGGATACTTGCCGCTCTTGAGTTATATCAGCTGTCGTTCAGATTGCGACATTCGGACTATATTTTATTAGCAACATCGAGTCGTTACGCACATTTATCCCAATAGACAGTGTTGTGCATCGACAGGGTGCGGAACATCTTACTAAGCCGCACTCGATAGGAGCGATGCTGACGCATTCGCCCCCCAGTGATGCTGTAGGTTTGTTTATCGTGGTAAGCATCGGTAAGCGATCTCGACAAAAATAATTCTAATTACCGTCATTACGATACTCATAATTCAGCTGAGTCAAATGAAGGATGGTGCGTGAACCCTCTCTCGTATTTGTGGATAGACAAGATAGATGTGGCTGCAGACATTCCAAAGTAATAAGAGAATGCACTGTAGCAAAATTCCCATGATTCTAACGCTTGAACAATATTCGGCTCAGTTCTTTCAGTGGGGAATTCGGTAGCCTGTATGATACTGTGAAGGGGAAGTTTCTGACGACCGTTAACAGACGGATGAAACAGACTCCCCCAATCGGCACTTGAGGAACAGGATTGCTCAGAAATTGTTTCAAGTGTGAAACAAGAGAATACGAGGGTAGTAGCGACGGAACAGGCTACTTATAAGGTTGCTGAAAACTCCTCGACAGCCCACGAAGGATTTCACCCTTTTTGGTTTATCAGGTAGGCGCAGCCCCGGAGCTTCCGTTCTGCTTGAACCCGAACTTCACGCAAACAAAAGATTCAGCTGAGATTGAAAAATGAACCTCACGTTAAAACCAAACTAGTGAGTACATTTAGAGATAAGGAAACCCTTTTGGTTGACCAAATTACACACAAGCCAGAGGGTAAAGTCAGCAGGTCAAGACTGGAAGGAAGTGAAGTTCAGTGTGACGCCCGAGTTGCTGTCAATGATGACGATGATGAGAGTAACCGAATTCAAACCGATATTCGGTGGAAATAACTGATGCAAAAGGGCAACACCCAACTCACCCACAGTTGCTAAGTTGCAGTTGGCTGAAAACCAGCTGCAACTGATAGACGATGCCCGTATCATCAACTAAAGGCGAGGTAAAAGAAATGAAAAAAGAATTATGCTGTGCGAAAAGCAGCAAAAGTGGTACCAATAGTTGCTGACGATCCTCGTAAGCGCACAAGAACTATCAGATGTAATTATCCTTTGGATAAGCTGATGACAGTTAGTGGTCCAAGGCTTACGGAGGCCACGGTCAATGATAACTTCCTCTCATAATGGAATGGGTTCTGAGGAAAGTGGGTACCTTTGTGCTTTTATTGGGTAACATTATCATAGCTTCCAAAAAATCTGACCTTCAGTTTTCAAATGTATTCAAACAAAAACGGTACAAGAAATATAGAAATACAGGGAGACGATCA
>SJOL01008860.1:18785-99976 GCA_004794785.1 Opisthorchis felineus | reverse complement strand
TACCTGCCGCGTTCAGGTTGTAACGACCTGACCATGCCTCAATCAGCATGCTTCCTACAAGTTACTATTGTTATTATTAATGCCCAATGTTCATGACAATGTCCCCTTTCCGAGCATTCCCCTGTACCCACAAACCCCGTCAGTCATTTTTTCATTCTGACTGTAACATTATGATCATGCCTGACGGCATGCCACCCACCAGTTGGGAATAAACATTATTATTATTATTAACAAGAATTCAAGATGCAAGCACAGTGGTTGAGCTTACCGCCCCATCACTCTCCACTCGCTTCTGGCTACGCATCTCTGGTGATGCAGAGGAGTGTCGGTGATAGTGTTCATATTCAAAAAGGGGCTCATAGTGAGTGTGGCAACCACAGGGGGACCAGCTTGACCCCGGGCGCAGCGAGACTGTTGGCATCACTTGTGCTTCGTCGTCTTACGGTGGCCCGTGACACGCTGACTCGAGAGCAGCAAGCGGGATTCCGGTCTGGCAGGGGTTGCATTGAACAAAGCTTCACAGTCCGTCAGGCGCTAGAAAAACGCCATTCGTATAAGCGACGCAGTTCTAGTATTCCTGGATTTTCAAAGCGCATTTGACTTGGCCGATCGGTCTGTTTTTCTTGACACGCTTGCTCACCGAGGAATGCCCCGAAAGTTTGGGAACATTATGAGCCATGTATATTTGTGCATGCTTTGAACTTCGGCAATATCAGGCGTGGACGACCTGGTTGGGTGTTATCCGATTCTTCTGGCGTATGATCTACATACACAAGATCCCCAAACGGACCAAAAAACCTCCTATCTTATATCGGCTTCGTTCTACCTTTGTTTCCTTGACTAGCCTGGAAAGAACCCCACTGCTCAAAGAATCGCACATTCCAACTCAATGACCCTAAATGTGACGTCCATAACGGGGCTGTACAAAAACCGGAGTATGTCAGGTCAGTGATGGCACGGCACTGCCATACCCAGTTTGATAGCACACCCGCGACTATTCCATTCCTACTCTCGCCCGTACCCTCTCGCCTACTAGTTCCATTAACTGCAAATACGAACAAGCTCCTCACCTGGCCCCAGCTGCCTCCACGACATGTTCATTCCAATCTGCGGAACCTTTCGTTCGAATTTAATCATTTCTGTGTGTCTGTGCTTCCTGCAAAATTCAATGACTTTCTATACATTTCGCGTTTCGGCTCGTGTGTTGCCACCAGTTCATTCTTCCAAGGAACAATTATGCCCGACTCCACAACAGCGACACCAGTGAGTCTCCACAGTTTCACTGTACAACATGATTCTGAGATTCCTGTTACCACTTATCCGCTTTGCTAATCCCTCCACTTCGTCATCCCCACTTACGCTTTTTGTAACCCTGGCCATGAGCTCAACAGTCCAAAGCCAGGAGGCCTCAGCGGTGTTTTTAGGTATTAGTTCAACTTGACCGGCTGGATGACGCAAACTCTGCTGCTTCACCAGATCTGATGTTCTGGTTCCTCATTTTCCACCGTTAACACTTTTCTTGTCATGTGTCAGGTAGGAAGCCTCCTGTTTTGCCCTCTCTCGCTTTGTTTTTTTGCCCGCCACCTTCAAATCCTAACGATCCCATCTTGCTCGTTATTCTCTCCAAAAAACGCATGGTAACTGTGGTGGTGGTGACCGCGCCTACCACCGCCTACGACGCTGTCCATTTTCCTCAAAACCCCTGTACCCACAATCCCCGCCAGCCGTGCTTTTATTCTGGCTGTAACCTTAGGATTATGCCTGGCGGCATGCAACCCACAAGTTATGAATAAACATTATCATTATCATTCTCGGACTTCCGGACGTGTGAGAGTATACGGCGAGCCCTCCAAAAGCTTCCGTACGCAAAGCGGCGTCGCGTAAGGTTTGCCCACTCTCTCTATTCCTCTTTAACTTCGTGATCGATGAAGTCATGAGACGAACGCTGGGAGGTCTCCAAAACCCTGGTGTCCAAATAGCCTGTGACGAAAACCTTGTCGACCTGGAGTATACAGACGGCATGGCTCTCATCTTCGAAAAGTAGGCGCAAGTGTTTTCGGGGTATGCACTTTGTACCCAAAAAGTGTAAGGTCATGTTCGTAGACATGCAGTCACTTACAATCAAGGGATAAGTGCTGGAAGTTGTGGGGAGTCTTACGTATCTTGGAAGTCGTATCAGTACTGGTCGTAGTGTAACAGATGAGGTCAGTGCACGAATCTGCAAGGCTGGGGTCGCGTTTGCTAATTTGAGACACCTATGGCGTCAGAGTGGTTTGTCCCTGAACCTCAAGGGACGTGTGTATCAAGCTACAGTGCGGGCTGTTTTGTTGAATGCCTGTGAGACTTAACCTGCTCGAGCAGCGGAACTGAGACGTCTTCAGGTGTTCGACAATCGTTGTCTCAGGACCATAGCTCGTGTGGGTTGGTGTCGGCGAATCCGTAACGAGGCAATTAGAAAGCTAGTTTTCGGTTGTGCAACATTGAATAATGTGTCCAGCACCAGAAGCTGCGTTGTTTGGATCATGTGCTGCGTATGCCGAACCATCGTTTGCCGAAGAGAGCGCTGTTTTCCATGCCCAACTCAGAGTGTCGGAAGCAGGGAGGTGGCCAACCCTTGACCTGACAGAAGGGTGTGAAGGAGATTACGAAACGTTTGGGTGCTGTCGGTGCTAGTCGCCTTTCAGGATGGGGACCCCGTGATACCCACTGCGCCTGGTCGGAGACACTGCAATATATGGCTGCCAACCGATGCCAATGGCGATCCTGTTGTCAGTTTCTATCCAGATTGCCTGAATGAGTGTCTGGAGGTGTAGGCACTTCGGAATGATTGTAGTAAGCTAGCACTAAGTCCCTTCCCCGTCCACCTTCACAATAAGGCTTTGAAATAAATCATGGTTGTACGACAGTGAAGCATCGGTGTTGAACACTGATGTCATGCTGCCGATGATGATGATGATAGATGAGTCGGCGAACCTTTATCCGTCGTGCTCGCATGGACATCCAGATGCTCTATGAGGCCGACGTCAGACCACTTCTTGAGTATGCCAAGCACAGGATTCAAGAAGTACGTCACCCTCTCTGAGCGTTTCCAACGAGCTGCTATGATAATTGTTGCCGGACTCAAATTCGCCGATTCTGAAACGCATCACTGATGCTTGATCTCTATCCCCTGGAGCGCCGTTGCCTCCGACGAGGTCTGGCACTTAGTTATACCCTGTTTGAAAAAACGTTTGGCCAACAGGTGTTTCACCGTTGACCCAAGTAAAACCGCAAGGACATTTTGAGAATGTCTTCAAGCTCAGCTCAGAATTTTCTCCGAAGTTTTCTTATTTCAGTTAGTTGATGTGTGGAATAGCCATCCTCGACGGTTGTTTGTGCTTCATCTAGTACTCTGTTCAAAGAACCCTCAGATGCTTTTTCATGTGAGTACTGTCGTTGAAGGTCTTACTGCCCCGCGCTGGGAAATTAAAGAGCAGCGCTGTATCCGTTTTGTTCATTTCAGGCGAACGGAAGCCGCTGAAAGACATGGACGAACATGACCCTGGAAGCTTGGCTAAAAGCCGCAGCCCTGTTCGTCGATACGTAGACCCGTGAAAGCAACAGATGTACTTCTGTCCGCTAAATTCACTTGATGTAGGTTAAATGTCACAGCTTCAGCGGCGTGGCATGTGCATTTTTCGGAAACTTCGCGTTTGTGCATATTTTTCGCTAGGTTGTGCAGTTGTCATAAACTATGGGCGGTCAAAATAAGCTATGTGATAACTTTCAAATAATTTTTCCGGGGCTGTTATAAATAGGAGTAAAACGCGAAAGTTAAAGGCAGTGTACAGCAGAAATGACGAACCAGTGAAGCCTCGGTGATGTATCAAACGGAAGCCAGTCCAGACGACTAACAGGCCCAGAAAACCAGAGCTTTATCGAGAAGCATGGAAGGAACCACGCGGTGAAAAGGGTATTGGCCTCAAGCGAATTCGACGGAACGCGCCCAACAACAGTACCCTGGAGCATGGCCAATGGTATAGTGACGCGACATCCTGTGGATATATCACTGTGGATGAGACACAAAAGGATTAACCCACGTAGAACAGTCGTGCGTAGCATCACAAACAATTTTTCACCCCCAGACTTCGTTAGTCGTCTACCAAACTTAGCCTTGCAGTCGGCGCTTCATTTTCTCAGCCACCCCCGGGAGGATTTGTCAGAGCCGATGATTCGAATAAAGCACGAAAGTGACGCGATAGATTTGTCTTACCCACTATGGAGCGGCGACATCATGACTGATGGACGACCTATTCCTTACCGACTACAAGGTGCATAGAGCAAACCAAGGTTAGTCAAATTTCTGCCTGCTCCGCAGCGTTCTCCAAGGTTTTCATTCAACAGGGGATGCGGGTCAAAAGAGACCATAAATGACAAGTGATCTAAGTACAGCGGATGTACAGCAAACAGGGATCACAGTGGCGCAAGCGCAATGCTGATGTGATGACTTGAAAGGGCCATGGTCACTTTAAAAGTGCTGCTGGATTACAAGCTCCCCAGTTCAACTTTCGCCATTTCTTCTCTCTATCGCCGAACGGTAACAGCAGTTGAAGTTCGAAAACACTTGCCGCGGTAACGATCATTTGAGAAGCTTTCTAAATATACAAGAACTACAAGCTTCCGTAACTTAAAATTGACTGAATGTGGTTGCATTCACGGTAACCTGGTTGACCATGTAATTTTCCTTCCATACAATTGCAACTTTAAGGTCACGGTAAGCGTGACCAAGCTGACGCTAACTGTGGCAATGTTGCACTTTAGGAAATGAAGCATTCAGGTTAACCACGAACAAGTTCTACAGACGCAATGGAGGTACTTGCGTGTTGTAGGACTGAAAATAGCGTCCCCTGCTGATACAGCATGCAGAATTTCGGGCGGTATGTATCCCAGGTAGAAGCAGACACAAGAAGAACGCTTAATTTTATTGGATGCTCACAGCAAGGGTTTAATTATCCACCAAAAGGACTGGTTAACACACGACAGTTCTCGAATCGGGCGGTAAAACATAGGTCGCTACGAGAAGGACCGATCATGTCACCATTGTTCTTAAGCTTGGCTACGTTGTGTAATTCACCCGCATCGACTCGTTATTACAATTCTGAAAAGTTAATACGCACAAAGTGAATCACACACACCGGGGATTGAGGCAATTTCGGATCATTTCAGGGGATTCTGACGGGGCTAACCAAGACGTGTGTGGCGGAAAGGCAAAACAGGCTTGGCCTTCGCTGACGTGTCACTTGCTGAACGCAATGGGAGGAACAGCAAAAATTTGACAGCGCTTCCAAGGACGCGGGAGCATAGACGTGTGTAGAAAATATATATTTGTTAAGAACGCCTGAAAACGCGCAATGGATGAACACAAGCGACGACCAATGGGATATATACGTTAACTGTAGATGGAAGAACTAGAAAGGACCATACTGTCCTCTAATACTCGTTCACATAAGTCATTTATCGTCTTCCGTCCCCACCCTAATAGATGACGTAATTCTTCCTAATCCATTGCTCACCTGCTAGTCATACCGGCACCGAATAACAAGGCTCTCGAAAAAAGCATGTCGGCTACAACATCTGAGTCCATGTATTCATCTCTCATCGTCGCTTTTGTCTGACACCCTTCAACTGAACCGACCTCCACATAACACGCTCCTCTGTCTGTCCTTCTTGAGCTTTCGTTCAGTAAGGCTAACCGACCTCTCGTGGGTCGTTGATGTCAGCTGTTCGCTACCTACACCTCCAAGGAGATTGGTTTCCTAATCTGAGCCCTAATCAGTACTCCAAACCGTTCTAATTTCCGTCTAAATCTCAAATTCGCTCTGGTGTGGTCCTGTTTTTCCTTCGATTACTTTATTCTGTTAAGAATAAGTTTATGCGCCCCATGATCACACCCTCTCTGCAGGAAGATTCCCATTGTCGGGAGGTGACACAGCTTTGTTGATATTGCTATGGGAAATCTTCCCCAAGACTGGCCACTTCCGACCCTTTACCTCAGTGTTCTAATCTATAAGCTGCCTCTTCATTTCCAATTATTGCTTTCAACTTGTGGGCCACAGGTGTTGAGCCGAAGTGTCTATCCTTAGTTTTCCCTTCAGAACTCCCATCTGTGTAGCTCCACCACTTTATCTGTTACAACTCTTCAAACGCTGATTCAATGTGTAGATCTTCCACTCATAGTGCTGATTGTGTTTGCACCTCCGATCACTGGCCCTTCCACCCAGCAATAAAAAATTGCACAGTAAAGAGTGAACGAAAATAAAACACTTGGATTTTGTTGAGTTACTGGATATACATGAAAAACAAGTTCTCAGGATGAATAATAATGGTCGGCATTAAATATACAAAGTTAATTTCTGTGGGTGCAAACATAAGAGATGCATCATTGTATGATAGTTCTCGGTGGGCGCACTTCCACCACCGAGAAGATTAACCATCTAGCATTTCACAAACAGGTAGACTTGATAAGATTACGACTTTAAAACTTATTTTGGGCCAAAAAGCTTTAAATTCGTACTGACGTCTTTCCCGCTGTTAGATGAAGTTTGTAATGAGTCGCATAAGCTCTTCAGTTCAAAATGGGACAGTGTGAATTACTTTGACTCCACAACACTACAGCGCACTGGACAGCTTGGTTCACCAAGGAATTTTTGACACTGAAGGTTTTCAAAAATCTTTCCGTTTGTCTAACACCATGTGTATTCAAATAAACTGCCGAAATATCAATATATTGATGACAGAAAAATGATTTCCAAGTACATCGTTTTGATAAACCAAAGATTCATATGAGGTTCAGTCGACTGTCCTATTAACACCAAATTAATTTGCAATTGAGTGTATTCCACCGATTTCCAGAGATATTTTGCGTAGCCCAAACGTAACACACTACCCATAAGGTTGCTGAAAACTCTTTGGCAGCCCATGACCAGTTTCCCCCTTTTAGGGGCTCGTCAGGTAGACACAGTCCCCAAGTATTCCGCCGATTTCAAATTGTACTTTACGTACATCACTATGTACATTGTGATTATTCCTATATTATTATATTTTGTCGTTCTTACGCCTCACGTTTTATAACTTTGACAACCGTTTCAGAATACCAAAATTTCCAGGGTACGAACTGCTACAAGTTACTGCATTCTTCAAGAAACTTCACAATCCACGAGTGGTCATGCCATAGTCGTAAACTATGATCACAATGTGATCGGTGCCAAGCTAATTTTGCAAACTGCCTACCTAATAGGAGGGATGGTTACGTGTCTTTCAGTTTCCAATGTTTCGGTAAAATCCATACCTCATGGCATGCTAACAAGTGAATGTTCTACAAGTACCGATGAGGGCGTGACTACTCATGGATATACAGTAGCCTTTGTTTGACAATTCGTTTTCTATTTTGGCCGTGCGGCTCTTCACAGAAGTTGCGTGAGACTAACTATCTCTAATTAGTACGACTATTATTCTGGTGCAACTGAATCCGGTTTTTTCAAGTTAACAATAAAAAATAGCGCGATATAACAACGGGTTTGGACTGATAGTTTCAAATGAATCTCAGCGGGAAGATTGTAAGGCTGAGGATTGAGGCACACTCGCGCTTGAATTCTTGGTGTCTTTGTCTGGAAAGTCATAACAAGTAACGCGCAGGACAAGCACACGAGCTGTATTAAGTGCATGGATTACTGATAAATTTCTCTTGCTCATTTGGCTTCGGCCTCAAGTCTGTTTCACAGAAATTGCCGTGAAACTGAATGCCTCCGACCAATCACGTCCCCACTGCAGAATTCCGGACTGAGCCGTCAGTCCATAGACTGTGCTGTCTTATGGCCAGCATTGCCAGGAACATGGAAACCTCTGTGAATAAGCTCAGCAGTTCCACGCATTCAACTGGAATCGTGCTATAGCGGTCAAAGGATCATGTGGCAGTTTTAAGCCAAATTAAAGGGCAAGAAGTTCTGGCATGGCTAATTTTCCGGATAGTGACCACACCTCTAGCAATTGCGAACATTTTGCTTGATTTTCACTCACTTAAGAAGTAACGAAATGTACTAACAAATGGACCGACAGATGTTTTAAGAGTTCCGGACCAAACTCGACTCCGATCTTGTTAAACAGATTCAGCGACATGTGGTGCATTACATAGAAAGTTTAGAATCAAATGTGTAGTGGAATAAAACGTTGTAATCCGACATTTCGGTTGTCATGGGTAACATTTTTCAAGGATTTCTACAATAAATTGAAAATGAATGAAATGCAGCGTTATTTGATTTCGGTATCATGTCTTCTGACTGGGGTGTTCCTGAGATCAATTAGCAGTCCGATGCGACCAGCGTGCGTGGGTCATAGTTGGTGTGCGCTCTTTGACCGGGACGTGCCTCTGCTTTTTGTTCGGCTGACTACGACGCGTCATTGTCGAGAATCCTGCTCGAAATCTGACACCTAAGCCTAGTAAGCTAAGCGAGATAGACGGAATGCTGGCTCCATCACTACGGTTGATGTAGTCCGGGTGTGCGTTGATCATATAGTCGTCATAAACTTGTTCCTTCAACCAATTTGGCTTAATCAGTTTTTTGACCATTTGACCTAGTTTGATGACTTTGCTACCACGTGAATCATGTGCCATACAACCTTGACACAAGTCACACAAGGGGTCTGGTTTCATGCCACTGTCAAACCCGAAAGGTCCTGTGAATTTTCACTCCATCACAAGCTAGACCGTAAATATATACGCGTGCACACACAGGAAACAGAACTCGCCAGCACAGCTCGCCGCATCCGTCTCTTGGATATACCGTCAGCAACTCGGGCCACGGACAACAAGGAATAAGTGTGGCGATAATATTGCCAAGAGAACACTTCCTGTACTCGGTTTCTCTTCGCTCAACCTCACCAACGACCTCACAAACTGATAAATCTCCTCACTTTTGGGTGCTTCATTTTTTTTACATTGTATTTACATTCATAAGGTGCACATAACTTTGTAATCTATTTAAGCGTAGTACTCAAACCTCATTAGTGTCTCTAGCTCCTGATATTCGAGCTCAACGTCTGTTTACTAGAGCACTAATAAATTGGTGAGCCCGACGTGACCTCACTTAAACCCTAACATTCTTTTCCTTCGGTCTTGCGTATATCCATATTTATAATCATGTCTGACACATCTGCAGTTCAGTCATCAAACACCCTATCACATTAACCCAACATCAATGCTGCATCTGTTCACCTCCCACCAGTTTAACATCATGACCCATGTATCTGGTTCACCAAGGCCCAAGCACAGTTCGCCCTTCGCGGTATCACCCAAGAGCATACCATGTATTATCATGTACTGACAGTGCTCCCACCTGAATTAGCGGCCGATTCGCGTGACGTTTTTTTAAACCCCGATGATACCAAACCCTATACACAGCTTCGAAACACAATTATTGCGCGGACATCATTATCTGAGCATAAGCGCTTCGAACAATTAGTTAGCGGCGAGACATTAGACGACTGCACGCCGTCGCAATTCTTGCGACGCCTCTATAGTATATTGGGTGACCGAAAAATTGACGACGCCCTACTCAAGCAACTGTTCCATCCTTGCGCCCAATACCGACAAAGTCCCATCGACGCAACTCGCCAACATTGTGGACAGAATCCTCGAAATTCAACCTTGCTCACCTAACCTTAATTCTCCCGACAAGCCTACCGCTATTCCATCACTTCACGCTTGTATCGACGAACTGGCTAAATAAATATAGGCCATTCGTTTCGATCGTACCCCACGTCATCGGTTTACATCTCCGCATCAGCAGAGACGTCATCGTTCTATTTCTGCATCTCGTTCTTCAGGGTACTGCTGGTACCATACTCAGGTCGGTCGATTCGCCCGAAGATGCACACAACCTTGTTCGTTTCGAGCAACATCACCTCCAATTAATCCGCACTCGGGAAACGAACAGACCGGGCTGTAGACGCGAGTAGCATCCCAGGCTTCCATTTCAAAACTCGCCGTTCACTCATTTTTGATAAGAACTCAGGTCTCCATAAAGGAAACTACTGATAAAGTTGTTGAAAACTCTTCGACAACCCACGACCTGTTTCGCCCTTCTTGGGGCTCATCAGGTAGGTAAACGAGAGATTCATGTGTCTCCCGTGAAAACAAATTGGTTTGCCAATGAGTGTATGTGTCGAAATCAGTCCAATTTGGGTTCAAGTAGAACATAAGGTTGACGGAAACTAGGGAATTGCACCTACATGATAAGCCCCAAAAAAGGCGAAACCGGTCGTGGGCTGTCGAAGAGTTTTCAGCAGCCTTATGAGTAGTGTATTACGTTTATGTGAACTGCGATATCTCGAATATCGTACCAACTGAAACATGAGGCGGCCTGTGTGCAGCACATTCAGTTGAAGAACATCATAAACGAGAGACTCACTTGAGTCTCCCGTGAAAACCAAATTGATTTGCAAATGAGTGTATTTGTCGAAATCAGTNGCAATTCGGAAGTGTTTTATCATCATATTCCCGAAAGTATCTTTCGAATAGCATTTCAAGCGCCATTTCTATAGGCTATTCCCACGGTGACCACCGGGTTTTCATCTCCCTCTCACCGTTCCGGGTAGCATTCTTTACAATTTTTGAGCAATGAGCTTTATGGGCTATTTGTTTTGCTGTAATACCCCACTGAGTGATTTCATATCATCCGCTCGTACAGACTCATCCGGGCATAATTTCTTGACACGACTCACAAAAGGTCCAACAAATGCGCGTTTGACGTAGTGTGGATGCGAAGACTCATAATGCAAGTACCTGCCTGAATATTTGGGTTTTTCAAGTTAACTTCGCTCATCCCCTACGGACCTGACTGAGATACGTTGATGACATATTTACGATCATACCAGTCACACAGCAACAAGCCTCCTTAAACGGCTTCAACAAACAATACAGTAGTGTAAAACTCACGATGGAAACAGAGAGCGAACAGACTGGACAGCAAGCTATCTGCTAACACTAACCATGGATTCCCAGTGGGAATCCACATCGGACTGCCAATCGACCTCAGGAACACCAATCAGAAGACACAGTAACGGACTGAGATAAAGCTGCAATTGACTCGTATACAACTGAATGTAGAAGTCCCTGAAAAAGGTTGCCCACAGCAACTGAAACATCGGACTGAAACATCATATTTTAGTAGGCTGTGTCTTGAATTAGGACCGTCAGATTCTGCATATCATCAATACGATCTTAACAGGTGGCGGAATTCATTAGGGATAAATCCAGAATGACGTGCGTCTGATGCAAACAATGTCCCACTTGGACTGTGGTGCATCCGGTCAGTTCTGAGTGAGTCAAATTAGACGCACAGGCTTCAGTAATCGATACGGAATGCGGACATTTTAGCCAACAACACTGTCTGTACCGGAGTGGAAATCCCGGAATTGTTTGATCTCATGAAAAGGAGGTTAAAAGGTCCTGAGATGTTTTATCATATAAATAGAATAAAAATACACCTGAGAGGTGTGCGTATAAAAACGTTGTTCAACTACAACAGGTTTAATATAAATGCGATTCTTGCCGAGAAAATGAAGAAAATAGACACACATAAAATCTTGAAAGGTTTCGTGCGGAGGAATATTGTTCAGATGAATGTAGCGCAGGAAATAAAAAAATATGAATGAGGCGACAGCGGTTAGGTATCGGAAAAGCGGGACACGAAAGTTGGCACAGAGAACCAACGTCGGCAACCGTTGTAACACATGTAGCGCACTTTGCCAAAAATCCGACGTTCAGGCCAACCCTGATCGTGTACACCACAAATAGCCCACATTATTCCTGTGCAAGGGTGGTCGATAAACATCAACATAACACGATATTAAAAAGTCACAAAGCGGAGCATGCAACGTATAGAGAGTCAAGAAAGCGATCGCCAATATGAAAAACTCTGGAAAATTTCCGGAATAGTTTTGATCAGCCGAAAAGTACAAAAGATGCGGAGAAATTAGACATGGCATGGCGGATAACAGGGGTTGAATAGAATTTATCCATGGAGGATTTAATGGAATGCACATAGCACAAAGTGCTCTGAAATTGAATAGCCATGTTATGCTAGGAACGAGTTGTTACGGTGCATCATATGGCACTTTCAGTTACGTTGCCAGCGACACTAATGTAAGGAATCTCTAGCTTGTTGAGCAGTCACGTGGTGTTTTCTTAATGATGCACTAAAAGTGCTCCCCCAATAAGCACCTCAAAGCTAAATCTTCAGTTGGAATCATCAAATGCTGCGTCTGTGATGATGGGTTTGGTAATACGGCCGTTGTTATTCTATTAAAATAAACTGAAATAGAAAAAAACACGAAGACTTCCGCGGAACGCTTGTTGAATCATTTAGGAGTCTTGATCCATGGCTGGGAAACACTGCTCTATGGAAACTTACTAGAGTTGCAGGGTACGGGAACAACAGTGCTTATGAAGAAGGCAATTTTTGGTGGCAGTTGACCACTCTTACGCTGAAGGGCACTGTCTTGTAGTGTTTTACTTTAGAAGACAAGGTCACCATTTCAGAAACTACAACGGGCCTCTTGGAAACTGCGGGGGAGGGAACTGGCATCTTGGAGCAAACCTACAGCGGAAATCTTCTGTGAACCAATAATTACCACTTCAAAATGACGTATTTCCATGTGAAACAGGAGTACTGCAAGTGATTTCGAGATTTCAGTCTGTAGGTGAAATCAATCTATACCGGGAAACCGGGAAGACTAGTGGCACCATAGACCTGTCCAAGTGCGAGTTAATCACAATGCTGATCAGACGCTTATCGCCAAACGGTTTAGTCACCAGATATCAGCCAGATCGTGGGTTCGAATCGCCCTGGCGAACAGTAAGATGCGCAATGCTTATGATTCCAAATAGCAACCAAGTAATTTACAGTGCTTCCTGGCTTTTTGATACAGATTAACTACACCTACAGGACGAAGTCTCCTCATACTGTCCATTAGCTGTAGGTGGGGAAATGTACTGAAAAACAAGAGAGGGACTTGACCATGTTTAGTGTTTCGAGACAGCACTTGACTCGAAGTCGAAGTCAGAATACCAGACAAATCATAAACGTAGTAAAAAAAATAAAGACACCATGCCTATTTAGCACGCTTCACAGTATCCATCGAACATACCGACGTAACCATTAGGGTCCGTTCCATCAAGACTGTACCGGTCGTTCAGATAGATTGCCCACTGAATTGCAACTTCAGGACCGTCTGCGCACCACTCCAGTATCTTTTTAGCCCAGTATTGACGGAGGAATCCATGCATCTTCCCTGTTTGCACAAGTTGTCTCTGAGCAGCATTCCACAAATCATCAGCGGTTCCGGAACTTTCCAACTGTGCCCTGGTAAAGGATACATCACGCTTGTCTTCTGCATGTTTATGCAATGTGTCCTGAGCCCATTGACGAGCACCTAACAAATGAAAAAAAACATTCGGAGATTGTGATCGGTAGAATGACTGGTGTTTATTTTCATAAAGGAAACTACTCACAAGGTTGCTGAAAATTCCGAGAAAGCCCACGACCGGTTTTGCCCTTCTTGGGGCTCATCAGGTAGGCACAGTCCCTGGTGTTTATGTTATGCGAATATGATCTCGAAGCCTTAGAAGAGGAAGAACGGTATTCATCTTGATGCCAAATTCAAAATCCCTTCCGAATATAGCAGCCGAGCGTACCAGAAAAAAAACAGATTGAGTACTCGTACTTGAGTACTTATGTCAGTCTAGGGCTGAAAATTCGTGATAGCTCTCGTGATGCTCCTGACTAGAGTACTTCGTTGTTTCATAGGATATTGACACAAATAACAGTGTCATCAATTAAAGCGTCCGAATGCATTCCGCAAGGCGGTATTAAATACCTGATTACTCGTGAATACTCTTTGGTTCGTCTGCAATTCAGATCGTTGTCGATTCTTTAGACCGATGGTGACATTTGCTGGGGCGTGTGAAATACTAACATAGGCCGGAAATTTTTACGCAAAATATCAAGCAGAAGGCAGTATACACCAGATGCGATTATCGTTCGCCGAGGCAGTCCAAATCATGCGTTGGAAAACGGTTAGTAAGGTCCCTTCAGTCGATTGCTCGATACAGGCAGATCCTATTCGTATAAGCGACGGACCACCGGGTTCTGATTCCGGTGGACCGTAAGACTGAAGTATAGTAATTAAATGCGCGCAGTGAACTGGATCCTGGTTACAAATACATCCAATCACCTCGAGTAGTGACGAAACGTCCGCGGCTAATTTATCCAGCTCACCGAGCAACTACCGTACCACGTCTCAACTTCGAGGATCACTCAAGTAACAGAAATGAGTAAGTACTCAAGTCCCTGAGAGGATAGCAGCTGGTCCAATATTTTCGGAGCACCAACACTGCGTGGAAGAATATCGATTTTGAGGACAGGAGGGCTTCCAAATACAACAAACGATTCTATATTCCCCGTTTGTTTACGCCGCATTATAGGTCACATTGTAGGTCTGGATTTCTTCAGTTACTTCGACGGTTACTGTCTTAAATTTTGTGCTCTCAACAATTCCAAGCCTAGCCATGGCAGACCTGACCAGTGTATGGTGACAGCGTGTGGTATTCAGACTGAGTAGCTGCGTTTGTTACGCACGACAACCGAGCATGTCTAGTTATCACTCAGTCGAACAATCCAGATGGTCCCAATCTCTAAGTAAACGTCACGTGACGCCTTGCTGACGAATTATTATCCACAATCATTCAACTTCGTCAAATTATAGGTTACGGGGAGCGCAGTCTCGAGACATTTTGTGAAGGACAAGGGGGGCTTTCTGAGGACAGACGGTGACGAACTACTAAAATTGCGTATCCTAGAGGATAGGAGACTGGCAAGATGGCTTCACATTGATGGCATCCTCTAACAGACGTCTGTTCTGCTGTCCCTGATGAGTAATGGCCAGCTGCAAGGTCCAAACAATATTTGAATAGAAAGAGACTGAATGTCGCCGTGACTGAGTTTACCGTCTGTTTGCAACGTAAAACTATGCGTTGCCTAGAAAACAAGTACGCGCTTAGACTCTCCAGGGTTAATCTAGAAAAGACACATCCAAAACGATCAGATATAATAGCTTTGAAATCCACACACACACACACACACACACACGAGTAGGCAGCTTACAATTAAATGAATTCACTCACCCTGCAAGCGGTCGTACAACGGTGTATGGAAACAAAAGTTGTCGGCTAATTCTCGTCGGTTAAAAGCTTCCTCGATAAAAACATCCACAGACCTTCCGTACTTGTGTTGGAGAGCCGCAACTTCCAAGACTGCTCGCTGGGGAGCCATTTGACCTAAGGATGAAGAAAGCAGGAGTTTTAATATGGTGTGACCGCTTCAAGAGTCTTACCGAAATGAAACCAAGGTGAAAGACCACTAAGAGCGGGGTTGGCTGGATCATTGCGATGGGCATCAAAATCGCGTAGACGTTCATCGATGAAGGAGCGGAGTACCTGGTAGGCGGCAGCGGTACCAGGCTGGGCCCAATCAACCGGCTGGACTGTACAATCTCCCCAGTAGTTTTCCCTTATCTTGTACCAATTTACAGTCTGTTAAAGAGAGCAACAGTGAGATCAGTGACAAAAATAAGACTGGGGGACATTCAAAACGATCCCTAAAAGACAAAGTTGTGGTCGATCTTTAACTGCTAGCTCTGAGGACGAGTTGGAGAAAACGTAGCTCACCTTACGACAAGTTGGAGCAGAGCAAGAGAAAGGGTGCTTGATTAGTGGAGGAAACTCAGTGAGAAATTGACCTGTCTTTTCGTACAGTTTGGGCCGAATAGTACGTGCACTAAACTCGCACTTGTCGGAACCGCACCAAACAGGGACGATGTTGTGAGCGTCCACCTGTATGTATACGCGAGAAGAAGAGAAAGAACTGTCAGTGCACTCGAATCTAGATGGGTAGTCTCCAAACTACATGGTAGAACGTGGCAATGTATCCTGATAGTGTGGCTGGTACTGAACCTAAGCACAGATTAGCGGCAATGTATGTGTGTACTCATCTGTATGCTCGTTCCGAGCATCATGCGTTGGTCGTACGATAGGGCGTTTGCCTGGCGGAATGCGAAAACCCAATCCGGTGTCTCTGAGTGGTGGTTAGAAGAAGCCGGGCTCAAGGGCCATTTCATCACATCTGGCCGAAACCAGTCATGTCATCGACAAATAGTACACCTTCGATGTCGTCCAGCGGGAAGCTCTGAATCGACCAGGCTATTGGAGATTGGAAGCCGACCACTTGACCAACAACTTTGTGTCCAAAACAAACTTGTGCGACATCTGAATATGAGCTGGTCTGGGAAAAAAGTCCGGTCCCATAAACTTGTCTGACACTGAAATAATTCACTTGATTCCGTGATTCATTGACCCATGTGCTTCCCATTCAACCTCCTTCTCCTTATTTTTCTCTTTCACTAAAGTGTGTGTACTCCTGATTTCCACATAACTTTTTCATGTGATTTTTGGTATCATATAAAGATGTGACGTATCAGCCAGAAGGAACAATCACGGAAAACAAGGTTTGTCCGCTAATTTCGTCCTTCTCATGACCAACCAGAATAACCGCTCCTTGAAAGAAAGAGGACTGTTCAAACGAAGGTGATGTGAATGCAAATTGCACAAATCCTGCAACTAACTGCACCTAAAGAAGCCACATAAATCTAGTTTTCTCAGTCAGCACCCAGAATATTTCAAGGTATATGCAAATTAGTTCTCTCGACAATATCTCAAATGTGACTGGTTATTCCGCGTAATGGTCCTGACCCTCAGATGATCAAACTAGGAGAAATGAGGTGTTCCTATCCCTCATGGATAAAACGCGGGTCGTTCATCGGATGTGAATAGACACGACGAAAAAATTCTCAACTCACGTGAAACTGTTGCACATGACAAATGAGAGGGCTGTACTATCGTCGGTGAACAAAAGATCAACAAGGCTTTTGTTTTCCTAAAGTGCGCGTTTCAGATCGCAGGTCGCGCTGCAGACCAGCATGTATTCGGGAAAATAACCTTCATTCCAGTAACGACTTTCTGCTCAGTTATAAAAAAACTCCCGAACCCAACAAAAACTAGGGCACGTATGTTGTTGTGACCACTATAAGGGACGTTTTAAAGAACACCATCTACAATGAAAACAAAGCTAACCTACAAAATTCAACATGCAACCAAGGAGCACATTGGGGAAGAACCTCAGCTCAGTTTTTCAATGCAACGGAAGGCTACCCCCACCGGAAATTTTGAGGCGGTTACGCAGGGACTGGTGACAAGAGATATTGAAATCACGGTTGCAGTAGTTCGAAAACGCTGTATTATTCAACCGTAAAATGATATTCACGTTTTGGATGGCCCCAGTCATACACCTAATCGTACAAGTGAGCATAGAATAGATGATTCCGCTACATAAAGCTGCACGATAGGACGCAAGTATAGACTGTTCTGTGAAGTTTTGCAATCAAATCTGTCTCGACCATCCCGTAGCACGAGCTAATGTCTCCATTCCAGACTGGTTGCCAACCGATTTATGATAAATGTAGGTCGATTATGATGGTACCATAAATACGGAGAAATACCAGCGAGAAATCACAATTGAAGATTCCAGGATCTCTCCACACTACCACAAATCTATAAGTAGCTCGAAGGAAGAATAACTTCACAAGACGAGTGAGACTCCCATCCGAGGAGTCAGTCAACATGTGACCAGGTGATAGAAATACGTGATTGGAGGATGAGTGGCGCTATATCCTGTCCTGCGAGTTACTCACAGTGCTGGCCAGCCGCTTGTGCTCAAACAGTTGGGTAATCAAACTACTAATCGGGAGGTCGCGGGTTCGAAACTATCTGGAGTTTGCGAAATACACTCATTTGCAAACAAATTTGGTTTTGCGAGAGACTCACCTGGAACCCAGCTGAATCTCTCGTTTGTGATGTTTCCAGGTTAGTCTCTGGCAAAACCAAATTTGTTTGCAAATGAGTATATTTCGTTAATTCCGTGCAATTTGGTTTCAAGTAGAACATAAGGTTGACGGAAACTCGGGGACTGCGCCTACCTGATGAGCCCCAAGAAGGGCGAAACCAGTCGTGGGCTGTCGAATAACTTTCAGCAACCTTATGGGTAGTGCATTACGAATATATCTGGAGTTTCTTGAGATGCGCACTGTTAATGATTCCCTATATGGATGATGTACAGCACTTCTCGGCTTTTCCGGATAGAGTGACTTCACCTACAGGACGAAAATTCCGAATGAAATTCCCAGATCTCCTCACACTACCACTAAAATACCAATGCGCCATGCAAAAGCACCATATATGGACCCAACTTTGTCTGCTCAGGTCTGTGAGATCTCGCGAAACAAGTTGACGCTGCGGTCCCTAATTGCTCTTCATTGCGCGAGAATTATAGTTTATACGGGCTCATTTAAAGAGGGAACAATAAGAAGAGGAACACAAACGAAAGATTTTCTTTTCAAATATTGATTGGACTTAAGGGCGACTAGGCTACCAAATGAAACTAGGGGTACTCATAGATCCCTCCAAAGGTGAGCCTACGGTCTCCAGAAAGGACCACTGTGAAGAGGCTACGCTGGTGGTCTTCAGTCGGGACGCCACTGTACATCACGAAGTTTAAGACGGTCGAGGTAAAAATGAAAGGAATTTATCGACCACTTAAGTGCCAGAAAACAACAAGCCGTGCTTGCGATAAGAGAGTGGACACTACAACAGTAAATGGCTGACATTTAAACAGGATTTGCCAGTCAATAGTGGTCAACGCCCCGGACAGAGTAGGAATCTACCGACGGTTTACGCTGAGCCACATGTGGCGCCGACATAAACCAGAGGGAATAAGATCGGCGGGCAAATGTCCAGAAGCCCGTCGCAAGCCGTTATCCGGCCTAAACATTATGGCATAACACCATACACTGGTATCAGTTACCTATTTAGGATCGAGGTACCGGCATCATTCGTTAGTGTAATGTCGCACATCACCCAGTATAGCACCATGCAAATGTTACCAGGAACCGCCCATTAACACAACATCAAGAAGGCAATAGATAACCTGGCGGTATTCCAATAACCCTGCAGTTAATGATCTTCTCAACCCTAGGATGACAGTATCAAACGGGTAGCCATTGGAAAATGGAGCAACATTTTGTGGGTTCTGGGTGATTACGCTTATCGGGTGGAGCGGTAAGTATGCTAGTGAACGACATGACCGATCTTGCTAAGGCACTTGCGCCCGCAAATTGCGTAATTCTATATCGTTGGGGTTGAAATGGGGACGCCTCGCTTGGATTCCAGCACTGCGATGCATTGCGTCTCAAAGCTTCCTAAGCCTGCTTGGGTAGCCGGCGATTCAATGGAATTAATCCAAACAACTGAAGGAGAAAGCAGTGATCCCGAGAAGAACTTTTCTTTTGCAAAATCTTAATAAGTCTAGCTTCTCAGTATAATTAACTACATTTCACTTCCTCTTCGCCTTCTTGAAACTCAGTAAAACAGGCAGATGAGTATCCGTCTCGCATTAAGCGGGAGGGCACTGAACATGGTCCAATGCCCGCACTCGACGTCAAACGGTCTGTGTTCATTAAAAACTAACCTACCTGACAGAATGGAAGTTGTGGAGGCAGCTGAGTACGAACGTGCTCTACCCACATGGTTGGTGCACGCAGCGGGGAAAAGTCGGTCACAATGCAGCCGATGTTCAGAGTTTGCACGAGAGATTTCAACTGTTCAGCCACTTGGGAACCATAGAGATCGGGTGGTTGTAGCGCTTGTGAGTTCTCCTCAGCCCAGCGATGCTTAGATCCCTGAGACCGTGCACTCGGTGATAGACCATCAGCAACGTTGAGCAAACGAAAATGAATATTCAGCGAGCGACACTCCTTGAAGCGAAAAAAACAAGATAAGAAAGATCTTTCCCGTATGAATAATAATGATAAGATAAACAGATCGCTTCTCAGAGCTGGCATATCGAAGAACTAGAGTCCTCATAAAATGGTCTCTAGTGTGACCTCTAGTTTAAAGAGTGTACTGATTGGATACAGGACAGCGAATAACTTGAAAATATTTAGATCTTTGCGGAAGATGAACATTACTGCAGACCACTTACCGAATTAAGAATCGCCAGGGGCAGTAAAAACCTTAAGAGTCATCCCAGATACGGTTGGCTTAGACTGGCCAAAGTTCCAGGTTTTACATTTTGTGAATACAATCACCTACAAGTTGCTACAAAGAAGGCACTCCAGATATATTTCCTGACGACATGTACAGCTAAGCGGAGAAGAGCATTTTTGCACTGGCAGGTAATACAATCAAGCCGCCTTCAGCCTACGCTCGATACATAGTAAACCATTGGGAAAACCACAGTCAGTGTAGCGGCCAACGATTACGGCTACTCGACACTCAACCAACAACCGGTCTTCGCGGAATACCGACCAGCGGGGACATCGTTCAAGTGCAGCTGCATTCTTCAGACATCCAGACACAAGAGCACTTCGTGTTACGGTGCTGGCGAAGGCCCTCCTGTAACGCCGGATTTGTATTCTGGGAATAATAGGTTCGAAAATACCCAAGAAAGCACCAAGTTGTGGGTCATCGCTAGGTTGGAAACGACACTACCATCTACTAAATGGGAGAAGGACATCTGCTCAATGAAAGGTTGATGTTAGTGTTAGACAGATGTTACTCAGTTTGACCTGAAGGAAATGTTCACCTCTGACCGACAGGCCTGGACCCTTGGAATAGTTGACTCAACTGGTCCTCACTCTCCAACATATTTCTATACTGCTTCGAACTGTTTACGATATTCGAGATATCGCAGTACATTTTCTTGACGGAGCACTACTCATAAGGTGTCTGTATGTCTTCACAATTAGTAGACTTAAAACGAACAAATAGTACGACCGAATCTTACTTGCTCAACTTGAGTCAAACCCCCGATCATGAAGGAAAAGTGTCGTAGCGTATCAGCCTGATAACAAGGCACCAAGCAAAAACAAGCATGCAGCGGAACTTGAAACTTCAGGGCCAATCGCTGAGCGTAGAGGAAAGCCCAGTTATCTGCGGTAAACGTGAGGAATAGGAATAAACAGTTGCAAATCACCATTACGGAAGTCTTGGCGTGGTGGAGTTTTTATGGTTACAAACCTTGACTAAAATGGGACGTTACACATTCCAAAGATCATAACTCGGGTGTTTCTTAGTCCGACTGTTTAGCTGAAGTTGTGCGCCCAGGTACACATAACACGGTCTATGGTGTGAAGCCGAGGTAGTGAAGATCAGTAAGATGCTACCTTCTCCATTCTGTCCTGTACGGACATTGCAAACGAATGTGCCTCCGAATTCTAACACCCTCCATGTAGATGATAAATTTAGTGAAAAGACCTACGATCCATGAACCAAGTTCCCAATATTCCAATTCTATGGGGGCGAGATGGCTCAAGTGGTTAGGGTGCGAATTTACTGACCGGAAGGTCCGTGGTTCGAACCCGACCACTGCCTCTCAACTTCCTCTGTCAGGCTTGGGCAACCCGGCAGTATCCCAGTCCTCGTGCTTCCCTCGGGTGGCATGGCAGCTAGGCACCGGAAAAAGGGTGTTACAGCTGAACGATTAATTTTATTTTTTATTATTCCAATTCTATCGGGCTCACTTAACGCATAGACTCACTAACGCACCGCACGGCTTCGTTACACAACGACGTACTGACGATATCATTTCGACCGTGGATGACACGTTTGCAAGCCAACTCCCAAGCCCAGTGACAGCAGCAAGTTCATCAACGACAGATCACGTAACACAATTTGTTGTTATTGGGAGTGTGGTTTGGTAAAGAGAGATCCAGACGTTTTCCTATGAAGGGCGATAGTGAGATTGTGTGTGCGATCTTCTGTCTGGGCTACATGAAGTCGATTGACACACTAAGGGGCGGTTTGCCGAGCTGTTTCGTTTACTTAGAGGAAGTTGATGGAAACGACCGAAAATGAACGTGTGCTCACAGGAACCCGAAACATATCAAACTACGAGGGTTCAGCTAAGTGTAGTTCTTACAGTAGAGATCCTGATGGCGAACGAATTACTGAAACGGAAGCCGGTGAGACGTTATTTTACCGGCCAAAGATAGAGCACAGATATTAGCGTTATTGTTATTTGGATGTAAAGCTGGACAACTTCACTCAGGAGGCAACCTCTTCAACAATGGACATGCGTGGTTGAGAAGTTAAGGTGTAGTAAGCCGAACAGTTTAGCGGATGTTCAATCGGCACTGGGCTACACCAACGTCAGTTGTGCCGGCTAGAACATGACAGAAAATATATTAACCTAGATGGACTCTATTTGGCCTGCATAGTCTAAAAGAAAATGCCTTTGGACAAACGCGAACCGTCGAGCACCAAACTGACAGTCCCAACCACGTGTGGAGTTTTTGTCTACACGCCACATAGCTATAGACTCATCCGATCAACTGTTTAGGGCCCTAAATAAGACGAATAGGGGACGAATTTTACGGCAACTTCATTCAGTAAGTAGCAATTGTGGCAATAAGAAACACTGTCCACACGAAAGCGGTTGAAAATCCAATTCAGTTCTCTTCATTTGTGGCACACAAAAGGGATGATTTGAGGTACATGGATAGATGCGTACTGTTTGTTATGAAAGGGCGTATTCACTTTCTTCCTGAGAGCGAGTATTTAAGTCATCTAGGCTTGCCACCAAGAATTGCAGTTCTCTTCACAGGCTACTTATCCATATACCTTGACTATTTTGCCTCTCGTGTAACTGGTAGACCAATATTGAAATTCAAGCTTGTTTACTGCAGCCTATAACTTCTAGGTCCCGATTAAATAAGTGTAAATATTGAAAAAAAGAACGAAATGAAGATACAAAAGAGGCTAACACAAAAGGCGCATGTGCGAATGTCATACGCATTAAAATGAAAATCAATCCAGTGCTATTAAGAGGAATACCATCTAGAACACTAGTGAAAACTGTCCGAAACACCTTGAGAATAAAAAAATGTATGAGAGCGATTTTCGATTGAGACTATGGAATATCGGCCACAAGTGGAATGTGGAGACAACAGTAGTGAGCTAAAATCTCCAGTATTTGCCAAACTGTTCCCGTCGTGATTACGTGCGTAAATTTGCGCACTGCTAAGTCCATTAACTCATAACTCAAAGCGATCAGCCTATCGGCTGTGCAACCAGTCATCAAATCGTGCTGAAAGGGAAGTACGCACATAGGTGAGGAAATTTATCTCCAAAGAAGAAACATCATACACTAATTACCTATAAAACACAATGCATAAAAAGTGCGATCACCAGTAACACAAGAAAGAAACTTAATAAGGAACACGTTTGACAACAGCGCTTCCCCTCAACGACGAGGGGATGGTAACAAATTCCAACATGGGGAAAATCTGACCTTGAACGCGTTGGTCACGGATCATCCAATACAGTACCCCTCCAGAATTTGATTCAGCAGGAAACTCGTCTGGACCTTTCAGCTGCCTCACTCTGGCTTTTGAAAATTTGAAAGTTGTCACTGAAGTGGCTGTATTCATTCTCTGCTGCTCAATCTGCTTGAGCCAGTTTGACGCGCCGGACATCACTCGGTGTGTGCTAAAGTAAGAAAGCGTTTGTGAGCGATATTTGGAGCTGTGTGAAGGAAAAGTTTAAACGAATAAAAACTATCTTTGGCTGCGTAAATCAATGAAGATGATCAGCAGCTTCAAGCGACGTATATCCATACGAAAATCTAATGCCATTACCATCGGGGTTGAACCATCCGAAACCTTAAAGTGGAGAATCTTTACAAGGATGATAAACCCCTTGAGGAGTTCAGAACACTGATACACGATACTCCTCTGGAAACCACTCTATATTGGGTTCGACAGTCCCTTTCTCCGTCGTGGGGGATTTCGCTGAGTTGACCGGCTGCAAATTTAAGGTGGTGACAGCTATGGTAAATGTGTAACCATTTGACCAACCACAGTGTTCGTTATCTTAAATTAAAGAACAAAAGTTGTTGTTATATACAGTGGACCATGTCTGGAAAGACCAACACTTTTGGTTGGTCCTTTGGATCGTCTTGCCTCAGATGCATGACGTGTGCACTGGCAATAGTGCAAGCCTCACAAATTACAAGTGATATTCTGTAAAACCAACGTAACCAGTCGGAACCGGATCTCTTGACCTGTGCAAATGTTGTTTCGAATAGATAGCGCCGTATACTGAGCAGACTGAAATGAACAACCGGTCACAAAGAGCAAAAGGATAGTGGGTTCAAATCCCATCTAGAAGGTTGCGCGCTCGTACCACGATGAACTCCTATACTAGAGACCCAAAATGCGGTTGCTACCACGGAGGTTGGTAATCATTCGATGCTTTCTGTAGCCTACGCACGTAAAGGCTTATTCGCAGAAAAGCGTTGTAGAAAGCCCGAAGGTGTGTACCTTCGTCCGCTCAGCTTGCAAAGGACCCCATACAGAGAACGAAGAAGCGAATGGCACGATATCGACTGATTCAAGAAAGAAGATATATTGCTGCTTTGCGTGGATTGGAATAGAGAAAGAAGTACATGAGACCACGGTTAGCTGTCAGTTTTATCACATATTTTTGCTCTTTATATTCAAGGAATATTTTCCATACGTTTTCAGCGGTCCCAGTGCGTGGAGCAGATAACAGCTGGCGAGAAATGTCCTCTAGAACAGCTATGTTGTGGGCTTTGTCATTTGTTCTAAGCATGTAAATGTCGACCGAAATGGGTTGTCGTAGAGCAAGAGGACAATGCCAGCGTTTTAACCTGGTCACTACCCCACCCCCACAAGACCTGTCAAAATGACTTACAGACGACCCTCGTTACAAAGCTGTCGTCCTGTTTTCAAGAAAGATTGATAAACACCAGTTAGCTCACCCGAACTGAAGAACCCACGATGCTCTGTAACGAATGTTTGGAAAACGTTTTGGAAACTAAGGGGGTGAATGTTTCCCACCACTTACTTTCACAAAAATATTCTAATTGATTAGGAACCAGTGTGTGCAGTGTTCGGCCAGTGGTGTTCGTTATCGATCAGACTGTGAAATACGCACTTCATCCAATATGCGATGTGACTGAGTTCATTGCCTTCAAAATTTTTCAAAAGCTTCCTTTATTAGATGCAGAGATGGGAGGTATATTCATTTTGTCAGTTTTAGTTCACCCACCATAAAACCAAGAAGTCCACGGTCTGAAATAGCTCATCCAATTTCCGAAAGTGCTTTATCTACTGCCAGTCATATAAATGCTCATGTTCGATTCCGTTTTCCTGACAACACAGAACCATGACCGACCAAGTGAAACGGGCAAATTGTTTGCCTGTGCCACTCTTTCGGTGCATCACCGCCGAGAACAAAGGAGTGAAAAACACTGCCAGGTGGCCTAAATTTAGACAAGAATAATGATAAAAGCCAGGGATGGGTTCGAACCACGGGTCTCCGGCTCAGCAGCTCGTGTCCTCACACTGAGCTGTCCTGAGCTCAGTTTGAATAGCTAGTGGTTGTCTATGCTCTCCCTCTGGATTCGTTAGCTTCCTGAATGATACTCGCCATTATTCAAATAGGGTCGACATTTTGAAACCAAACAAGGAAGATGGGACTGGGGAAAGCAGAGTACAAGAGCACGATACTGCCAACGCATTGCTGACTTATTCTCAACTGCCATGAATCTGATCCCTTGTGTATTATTTTAGTATCGTGATCGGTTGAAACAAGACTTTGGTTTTGTAATAGCAAACGATGATCACCTGTTTGAACGAAAGACTGCGACTACCCTGAAATAGGACCCCAATGAAGCAATGTTATTTCTAAAGAAACTCATCTTGTACTTAGAATTAGTTTGGTTGAACAACGTATTGAACTCAACTGGGCTGTAATAAAATTATCCATTGCAGAAGTTGACAGTTTCTTAGAAAAAATGACGGACATTGTGTCCACATTTCCAACTCATGCAGTGGCAAGCCGTATAGCCGAGTTAATAAATGCCTTTCGAAAGTAACTGGTATTGAGTCTTCCAGTCAAGGCGTTGAAAAAAATGCCTTATCATGGTCCAAGTAAAGTAGCTGATTTCGGCCAAATCATGTTTCTTAATCGCTGGTTCGAGTAGACAAAATACACTGCTTTGAGAACAATTCCAGGGGGGATGATCGGACAGATAGGAACAAAATATCCTGAAAAATCACGCATTCAGATTCGATCCAAAATGCATATCGTTTGCCTCATTCAACCGAACACTGGACAGGAGAAACAAGTCTGCAAGCGAAATCTCCTTTTGCCGGTTTCCGTACTTCACTGACGTCACCTCTTCACGACTGGGAAATTCCGACAGATCTCTCCAATTGATCATTACACAAACGAAATGTCCTACCCAGTACATAGTTCACTGTTCGTACCGTGGTGTCGGTAAATTAGCATCTTCACCATTTCATTAGGTTTTCAAGTTGGTTTTGGAGATACAACAAGATTCGCCATGTAATGCTTTTTTGTGTGTCAGTGCACAATCACAAAGGGTTCTCCACTCCACGTGGAGATGATGCACAGACACTGCACTCTTGTAACCATCTTATACATGTTCTGGATAGTCGTTTGTCACCACTGCTTTCGATCTGCGTGTTCCTTCTGGCGACCATGGTTATTTTCCAACAAGTGCCGCTCTGGGAAGACGGTTTTGAGCGATGGACTATTCTCATGGTTAAGCCCCGATTAAAGCAAAATACTCCAGTCCCTTTATGAGATGTAAGTGTGACAGCAAATAATAAAGGTGTAAAGACTGTAAAAGCTCGACCTAAAATGTTTGCTCCAAGAATGTCAGGAGACTGCCCAGCTATTCTGTCTAGTTCTTTCCTTCTTTCCCAGGCATGAAAGACGACTGTTGAGGAGGGTGCAGTTAAAATGAATCGCGGCTAGTTTAATCAGGTGAACCAAAAAGCATTGGGGTATCTTCAGAGGGTCCGATATACATGTTCACCAAGTGCTCATGCCAAAATTCCCACAATGACCCTCTTTATTAGCATACATGACAACATGTTTGGTAGAAGCATCTGCTTCCTTATGCAGGTGGTATTGAGCTGGTTCAATAGATGGACACGACATTGAGCATCTCAGTGACGATACAATCATGCCAGTCCTGCTAGTGTCCCTGAGAAGCTTCCATTCCTGAATACCGCTTTTCTATAAAGACGAGTACCTTCCGCAGATCTTGAATCCTCGATGTAAGACTGCGGATAACCTTTGCTTCACCCAATATTTCCTAGATACGGTGGGGAAGTAACACAATAAGGACTGATCACATGCATCAAAACCGAGGCGCATAAATATCGGTCATCGTCTTCGGCAGGTATTTCTGCTTGAACCGATCTAGGAATCAACCGCAGTAAACAGCGCACTGAGACAAATCAAACATGTAGTGCCCTGTATTCATAAGCTGGGCGATACGAAAACATCCGTCCTCGTCTACGAAAAGATGTTTGGAAAGTTTTTCGGATGTTATTCATCTGCTAAGAAGACTACAATATTGCCCACTTGAACAAATAAAGTTCTTCGTACTGGACTATGATGTCCCAAGTAACAACACCTGGCTTCTGAGTGTTATTTTCCAGGCCCTGAACATGGGACCTACACGGCGGCATGATGTGTTTTCATGGACGATCGCGCACAATGTAACTGGCAAGAAGCATAACGGAATTATCATCGACGATGGTTAAATCACAACAGAACTAGGAAGACTACAATTCACCATGTATTCAAATAAAAGAACGTACGTTTAGATCACAGGTAGTTGCTTACCGAGATGTTCGATCACCCGACTGATCAGAGAGACCAATAACCGGACGAATGAACTTCGATAAAAATGTAAGTCAAATAAGTGGAAACGTACAGCCGGTCCGTGTCATCTGATCCAATAAAATGTGGGCGCATACAAACTGCCAAACAACTTGAAATTTCATAACTCAGCCTTCAACGTCCTGGTACCAGGTCAAGGACGACTGATGTCAATTCATGTGCCACGCGCGAAGCGCGTTCTGACAGGAATTCGTAGGTGCTTGTGCCGCAATCCCAAGAGTGAACATATGCGAGATATATGGCCGGCAAACACCAACGCAGTCCAGGTAAACTGGGGCATGCACACTGCTGCATTACACTGCAGGGACATGACTCGGCTTACGTTTTGCCACCGCAGTTTCAGCATGGTCAGTTCTAGGCCTAATAACGCCATATCATAGTGATAAGATGGGGTGGATTTGTAATTTTGACATGCGATATTTGGCGCGTGCCACAGAAACATTCAGGAAGAGAGACGCTTGCACGTATTTTCTCCTGTCGCCACCGAATTGTCATCGAGCGGGTGCGCCAGCACTGGGGGATTTAGAATAACAAGCGATGCGAATGGAAATTCTAGAAATCCCGCAACCACTTAAAACCTAATGAGTACGTCCCAGTGCGACCTGAATGAACCACAATCATCCTTGAATCCGATCGCGTCCTGAAGGGAACTAGCTTCATTGAAGAGGAACAATTTAAACCGACACGGTTGAAATGAAATACCGTGTTCGAGTGTACCCCTGATTACTCCCGGTCTGCTCAAGCTATCACAACGCTGGAAAGAGTGGAGTTTGTTCTACCTCATGTCAATGATAGAACAATGCTATTTGTGGTTCAGTGGAAGATTCCGGCACACGTCAAATCTTACCTTTAAATTGGCTTGTTTAGGGAATCCCAGATAAATAGGGAACAGCTTTACGTGACGTTTGCACACAGGACATATCTGGTCCATGCACTCTTCGGTAGACCAGCCTTTCAGGATCCTATTTTCAGGCAACTAAATGTCAATTTTCGTCTCGCCAAAATTCAGTGAGAACGTAGAATATATTAAGTCCAACTCACTCAATCCCACGGTGATATGATAGAAGTTCTCAGGAATAGGATTTCGTCTACTCGAATACTAAATGGCAGCAACATGACGTCGTCTCGCAGCCGGTGAAACTAGACAGAGGCCTCCACATCAAATGGCTTAGATCTACCAAACAAGCCATTCTTACAACAATAATCGGGAATTTTTCAGTAAACCGCCACAAGGTTTCCCCTGGATTACTGAACAATCGTCCAAAACTCCGAAAGCATGCTGCAACAAGTATGTACTGTTGGGTATCCACGCTGCGAACACCTGTCGTCGCATTATAAGGTGATAGCAATGCAGTGCTATCGTTTTCTCTCATTTTCTGGAGAACCATAATGGTAACAAGCTTATTTTTTCTCGTTGTGTCAGTGGCAATCATTGCGGAAGCATTCCTCACCAGGTAGGCACGTACATTCAAATACTTCCTGTTTGTTACTCAAAAGGGCAACTCTATCGAAAACATCGTTCGCCATTCCCTCCATTTGTATTGAAATCCCTTCAACAATCACTCATTGGCATTTGTCATCAAAACGCTGAACAAATCATACATCACCTCAGGCTGGGGTGTTCCTCAACAGTACACTTGAAGGTAAGTAGTAGACGGTTCAGTCCCATTGACTGAAAAGCTCAAATAGATGAAAATGACACGGAACATTGTGGTTATTGATTTTGCCGTTTCACTTAGTATCCTTCAGAGCCTTTCTGTATTATCTATAACGAGTGATGGCCTTTTACAGATTGTATCCTCTTAGGACGGTGGCATGGCGAGTTAGCACTTGCGTTGGAACCACGTATCGTCCAGCCACGCGCCTGCACGATAGCCTAACCAAACGAGATAGACGATGAAACTAAGGAAGACAGACAGCCTGTAAAGTCGATATCTAGGATTCCCAGAGAGTCGGCAAAGGCGTACTAGCGCACGAACGTTTTCGCTTATTCTCAATCTGATCAATGGGTGGATACGCAAAATTCACAGTCGGCTGGACTCTCAATTCTACACAACGAGATTAGATTTAGTCCACAGGCGTCACGCAACTACGGTTAGTTTGTCGCTCTGCCTCCATGGATAGGAAATCTAATTACAGCCACGTGATGCCTACAGACTAAGTCCATTATTGCTATTGAATTTTAGAACGATCGTTTTGTGGGGCTGATATTCTAGCTCACTGGGAATTATGTGTATTACGGCCTTGTATTTGTGTTGACCAGAGGAAGAATAATGGAAGACGTTCGTTTACCAACACGCCTTCTATTTTCGAATACCTACAGTTTGGAAGCCTTCAGCTGTATCTGAGTAACGAGAGAAAGCAATGGATCTTCGTGAATGATAGAAGCGGATCGCTTCCGAGTGATTTAACCGTAGTACTCCCCATTGGAATGTAGTCTACAACTATATCGCTCCGTCAGCTAGCTCACACAACGTGTGACTAACAACAAACATTTGGGAAGTACCAAAGATTGTGCCACAAAACAACGTTAGCATGTATATTCAATCATACGAAGGTATACCTTGATTACCATGAGTGAGGGTTGTTTACCAAAATATTTAATTGTTCGATTAGTCAGAACAATAGACCGCCAAAAGAAGCTGACGAAATACTTATCCAGGAAGCGGTTCTTTGAAAACTAGATCAGTTTGTGCACACAACTCAGGTTGTCATGCTCCGGCACCACACGTTAAGTCACCACTATTCCCATGGTGATCGCATCAAAAGAAATGGGGATAAAGCGGGAGGGGAGGGTAAAGGTGGCAAGCGGTATTCAGTGTGTATCTCACACGAACCATGGCCAGGCAGCCAACCGTATGAGTCGCTACCGCTGTTGTCACCAGGAGCGTGGCTAGAACGGGAACAGGCAGAAAAGTTGACGGCACATGCAATGACGTGAGTGGACACAATTTGAGAAGATCCAACATTTCTGTCCAAACCAAAGTGCGAAAGAAAACAAACTGCTGATACACTTACCTGACAGCTCCAGATGCGCCTAGACTGACCCAGAAATTGTCGCTGTCATCTGTCACTTGTCCCGCTCAGATTGTAGTAAGATCAGGACAGGTATAGATGAGTGAATGGTGTCTGGAGTAACCCTGAGTGAGAAGTTCAGTGTGAATCAGCAGGCCTATCAGAACAATCGGTCGTGTTCGTCACCAGATCCGACAACTGACTCAAACTCCACACCCCTATTTAATCACACAGGCAGTTGGATACGAATCAGGTTGATTCGGTTGCTGTCCCAATCAACCGTTCCCGAAATAGACTCGACATTTTCAACAAATGGGATGAGAAAATTAGCTGATTTTGGAAAAGGACATCGAGGAATACCACAAGAGAAAATTTTGCGCAAGACCACAAGCAACAGGAGGTTGGGGGCGAAGCTACAGCCGGTGGTGATGTAACGAAGTTAGATTACGGCACAGGTTACACTCCAAAATAGTCGTATGCCGCTTAAACTCGGGGACATTTCCGGTAAACATGTGCACAGGCAATCGTAGAAGACAGCTGACCAGATGGAACCAGTAGATGTCGATGACTGATCCAGCCGGATGCAGGCTTTTCCCATATTAATGGTCGGCCACTACTAAGTGCGTTTTGTGTTGTACCCTAACAGTTGGTGGATATCTGTGGTCCTCTAGAATGTTGGGTGGTTGTAAAAGAGCCCCACCCCATCGGTTCCAAGGTTCGGAACTCAGGAGATGCGAGACTGAACCTTCCGACACATTACTGCGTTCCTGAGACATTGTACACTATCATGCAGACGAGACCGTGAGATGAAGAAATAATAATAATAAATTGTCCAGCTGTAACAACCTTTCCGTGCATAGCTGCCACGACACCCAGAGGAAGCACGAGAGCTAAGATACTGCCCGGTTGCCCAAGCCTAGACAGGAGTAATCGAGATGCAGAGGTCGGATTCGAACTACGGATCAGTAAAAACGGGCTTTCCAGTTGGTACGTTCGCTCCTTAACCACTCAGCTATCTTGAGATAAAAGCACGGTGCGGAGACGGTCACCTGACTACTATCCACTCAGTTAGACCACAAATTACTTGATCAACTGAGTGATGAATGGGACAAGCGAACAGTCTTACGCAAGCAAGGAACATAGGAGCCTAGCCTGGATACCACGTACACTCACCATAAATGAGTGCTGTGATAAGGATTCAAGGCAATGGCTACCTAGAAGAATGGTCGATTTCGCATCCCTTCGAGGTTAAACGAGTCCCACTGGCAATGATGTCTTTAGACAAATCCCACTTGAGAAGTTATCATGCACGGCCCAGTAGAAGAGGTTACGAATGACTGTGATAAACCTGAGAGATGCGAACAAAGCCTGGACAATCGAGTGTAAAGGACGCAGATACTGAATCAGTGAGAAAAATGATCCAGTACTAAATCATTTAATGTTTCGAGAGTGGGCAAATATTCTGTCAGGTAAAAAAATTATGACTGCGGCTACTTTTGTACGCGCTGATTAGTGTAAATACAAATGAAAGTTTGATTACGAGGCAAACAAGAAGCAAGTTAATTTTCAAACAAAGCGATCCATTAACTGGCGACGTAGACCACGGTGGAAAGGAGGCAGGTACACGAACGAATGCTGATAGGTTGAGGGAAAATGGCGATGGATGTGAGTGAAAAGGAGGAATAACAAGCGGTGTCATGAAAAATGGAAAGCCCAATGAAGGATTATCGTCGGCTGGTTTCGTGAAAGGGAGTTTAGGCTAACAATTTACGATGCAGAGGCGTCATCTGTACGTTCAAAGTCCTCGGAAGTTGTGGTAGTTGGAGGCACAGGAGTTGATATGCATGTGTCCTCACTCGACGGATGCTCAGTTAACTGGTCGGCCAGACGCCGTGACTGGGTACGCAGCTGGTGTCGGTGACAATGATGGTGACGACGTCGCGGATGATGACGTCCCTCACGATGACGTGGAGAGTTCAGAAATGGTGAAACTGAAGAGGTGGATGACTGCTTTAGCTTTTTTAAGAACGCATCAACCGTCACGCAATTAGTAAATAGTGATGCATCAAAATCCAACGATGTTGTAGTAGTCTTGAGGAGACTAGAAGATGGTATGGTATCATGTAATCGCTGCCAGGCTACCAAAAGCTGATGGAGTGGAATGGGCCGACCCATGGTGCTCGCGCGCAGCATCAACCAATCCCAGGTGCCGCGGAGAATCTGGTCTGACTCGAGTTCTTGTAAAAACGGTAAGAGGACATGACGGAAACCGGCCTCCCAGTCTCTGCGAGAACGTCTTACAGAGGATCGCTTGGACCCGGAGGGGGGTGAGGATTTAACAAGGACAGGGGACGTCTCATCGACTTTCGATGATTCAGGTATGGAGGTAGATGAATCACATATAGCGTTGCCGCGAGAAGTGTCGGTAAGATTCGAGTGGGTATAGGACGTTTCAGGAGTCCGCCGGAAACCGTCGACAACGGAAGCCGAAAGTTGAGTGATTTGTGTATCTACTTCATCTAGACCCTCTTGAGCAGCCAAGGGTGCTCGACTTCCCGTTAGGTGCGTTGCTGCTTCACCAGCTTCCTCCTCATGAACGCAAGGATCCATTCCTCTCAGCTCTCCCTCACTACAACTAGAAGATGCACCGCATACATCCTGCGCTGTTGTTGGGTCCAAGTCAGCCAACTGTGTTCCGCTATGCATAAGTTCTTCTGCGCATGAAGTAGAGGATGTGCTGGAGGATGATGAACTGCCGGACAACGACCGAGGAAGTGCACTTTCTGAATGGGTGACTAAGTTTTCAGAATCACCTTCCGTTGCCGAAACAGAAGGTGGGGAGAGCCAACAACGGTAAACGCGCCGGTGTCTTCTACTGATGGCGGAGTCTGGAGTTTCCTGAGAGGTATCCGATGTAGGTGTAAATGACACTGTGGAGTCCTGCAACACCCACCCAGTCGGAGGCCCTGCATCCAAACGCTCCAATGGTCTTGCTGGTTCGGAATCTTGCATGAGTGGAGCGTGCGAAGAGGCTTCTTCGGTGATATAGGCATGCTCAAGCACGACGTCTTGCTCCTCCTCTTCAAGCTCTTCCTCTGCTTCTTCGAGAGTTGACTGAGCCACACAAGTGACCACACTACGAATCGTCGACTCGGGAGGGGAGGTAGACACGTTCGGGGGCATATGTGATTCTGGCCTGCGTCTGTGACGATCTTTATGACGATGATGTCGGTGCAGCAAGCCACGGTGACAAGAATGGAGCAGCGAATTTCCAGGGTCCCGAAGATTGCTTAGAAACATCGGCGAAGCTAAATAAAAAGTGTAATGAAGAGGGCGTGTCAAAGAAACGGTGATTCAATTATCGATAAAGACAAGCCAATGCCAGATTTTTTGGAACGTGCTTAGGATTTCTAGTGGACAACCTTCTCTCAACCATACTTAGGTAACAAGGAGCGAACTAAGTGACAATAGAGAAAGAACTAAGGATGGCCATAGCGGAAGTGGCACAGTGTGCGCATAACTGGATCATTGAGCGCAAAATCAACTGAGTGAATGCAGATTTCAGTTGGCGACGTCAGTTTAGCTCGCCAACCATGCAAGGTTCAAGGTGATCAGTGATCATACAGTTCAAATCCGATGTAATAGAACTGTCGGTCTTGGGGAAAATGTACCTACAGAACGGTTCAGGCACAGGAGTTTCAGCAAAACAAGAACATTTTGTTCATAAACAAGATTCAGCTGGGCTCCAGGTGAGGCTCCCGCAAAACCAAATTGGTTTGCAAATGAGTGTATTTCGCTAACTTTTTGTTCTATTCATTAGTTGAAGTTTATCAGTGATCAAATGATGGTAACCTGTCCATAAATATGGGTAAGTGCACGTAGCTGCATGCAGTCGGCGAAGCTGGTATCTGTGCCAACATGCGAAAATCCTCTTGGCATCAACCTTGTATCCGTTGCATCAAAGGTTCTCTCTGGCATTATTTTGCGCGGGTTGACGGTTTGTCAAGGGTAACAAGCTCCTAAGAATTAAGTCGGGGTTTACTTTGCCGAGGAGACATATCCTTCCTTTGAGACAAGATCCTGAACAGCGCCAATCTTTCAAACGTCGCACATTTTTTACTATGTCGATCATTACAAACCTTGGCGGTATTTTGCAATCAAAGATGCCCCTTCTAAATTTATATATCCTATGAGGGCCCTGTGTGCGAAATTATGTGGACAGGCTTTCGGCACCACACCCAGCTGTTTAAAACAAGGCCAGCCTCTTTCGACATTCCTCTCAATTATATTTTTGACTTGAAACTTCTCTACCTGAGTCTGAAATCTACGTGACTGAAGTGCTCCTTGGGCATTCATTCAGGGACATCCGATACGCAGATGATATTGTTCTCCTTGGTTCAGATCCTTCAGGTATACAAGTCACTTTGAATATTCCAAGTAATCCTGCCGCAAGGTTTGGTACGTGCTCTCCACGTGCAAAGTATAAAGACTGGGTGGGGTAAAACCCAAACCTTACTCCAGCAGGCAGATAAACCTGCTTACCGGGGCAGTTGTATAAGCTCCGGTGGACTGGCTGAAGACGAGATTATCTCTAGAAACGGGAAGACCAGGGCAGCTCTTTCCAACCTCCGACAATCATGACGGCGACCTGATGTCAGTTTGTCTGTCACAGGCAGAGAATACACTGCGGTAGTGCTATCCACACTGATTTTTTGATAAAAAACATGGCCTCTATGCACAGAGGACATACGAAAGCTGTCAGTGTTTGACCACCGGTATCTCCGAAGCACTGGCCGGGTCTGGTGGAACATCGGATTAGCAATGCTGAGGTAAATCAGATGGTTTTAGGAAGAAACTCTGAAAACGGCTGATACAAGTTTGGTAGACGTATCTAGTAATCTGGAGTATGAAGAGAGAATCCAATGACTGAAAACGTTGCTTCAATATTAGTACCGACCGCACTCCAATGAATGCCACAAAATGATTCCAGGCACGAAATGTTCGGCGAGAAGCCGTTAGCTAACGACGACCGATGACTGGAAAGCGGTTAAGCGTTCCGAAAACAGAGCACTTCCAAGCTCCCAGCGCTTCTCCTGTTGTCACGCAAGGTTGTTGCCCTACGCACCTTACTGGCTGTTGTGGGAGTGGATGAGGATGACAAAAATATATCGGAATGCAAACTGGACGAACATATGGGAGGCATATGGTACGACCCCAACACTGATAACCAAGTAACACACATTTAAATTTTCTAACTGGTTCCTACGAACTGAACTCTAAATACTTCAAGGGAAAGATAGAAAGCTTACTACAAAATGAAGTAAGAAAGAAAACAGTTTTCAACAATCTGTAATAAACCCGAACATGGTAAAAGAACGTTTGCTTTTGCTTGATTTCAGACGTGGATTTAATCCTTTTGAACAACCTGGTAGCGATGGGCTGTAACAGTAATCAGGTCTGCTTACACGTGGAACAATCGGCATTTGAGGATCATGTTTACCAACCATGTTGGCAACAAACTCCTAAAGAAAAGAAAAAAACAGCGGTCACATCCACGACAACGAACTCTGTTAGTGGGTCGCAACTGTCAAGACAGAGCTTGCTGAGAAACAATAAAAGCCACCTGTAGCATTATCTAAATAATTCTTGTTGTCTCATGCGACTTCAGTGAACCTCAGATGCGTATGTACTCGAAGGTTGAGGTAACCGCATCAACGAAGTGACGTGCATCAGTTTTCGGAGGACTTCTTTACAGTGCATAGTGAAAGAGACTTGATAGTGATGCTAAAGAACATAACCGACGACCAAGGTTCGTGGGATGTCTATTTGAGCCGTGTTGCACAATAACTTTAGTGTTTTCAACACACTGCGACCAGACAAGTAGTGCTGGAACATCAGTATGCTCGCTGATTTCCCCCATTTTTGGGATAATACGGTGGTTCAGTAAGGCCAGTTTTTCAGCTCACAAGCCGTACACCGAAGTGCAGCGGTTCTAGCTGCTACATCGGATGTGCATCTTCAACCAAAATACGACTGACTCATGACATATGTGGAGCTTAGGGAGGGCAGTTTTCGTGACGGACGCCAGATAGCGGACGGAAACATAGCAGAGCGGAAGCTCATATGCACCCAGGTGCAAAGATTCAGTTGATATAACAGGAGCAGGGCATACTTTTGATGTTCATCCATTGAGTACCTCGAATCTTTTCACGGTGAACGTTCAAAATTGGTTCGGCTCAGTTCAGTTCAGTTCATCCGCTTTAAACCAAGTACCACAGTTACATAGGTTCCAACTGTTACAGTTTCAATCACTGGAAAACGGGAGAGCGTGGGAGGAATAACCACGCACTGATGTAGATAGCTTTGATGCACGAGAGCCAGCAACTGTGTGATTGAACTATGTCCGTCAGTGTCAACAATCATTAATGAGTTGAGTTCCGGTGTCTCCATCCAGGGAGGTGGCAGCTTTCAGTTTACAGGCTGTCCACCTCTCGGTCACTTCCACTCAGCACAGGCAGGGTGAAAAGAGATCTGCGAGACAGACGGTCCTCTGGAAAGCAGAGTACATGTCCTAAACTGTGTAACCTATGAGGCATGAGTAATTTATCTATCTTCTTCCTACAACCATCTGGCGTACCTCAGCATTGTTAATTCGATATTTCCACCAGACCTGACCAATGCTTCAGAGACACCGATTGTCAAACGCTGACGACTTTAGTATATCCTCTGCGCTTAGAAGCCATGTTTCTGACCACAAGGCAGTATGGATCACACTGTAGCAGTGTACCCTCTCCCCTTGACAGATAAGTTAACGTGACGCCGCTACCGCTTGTGTAGGAGGCTGGAAAATATGCTCCAGCCTTCCCTATGCGAAAAGTAATCTCGTTCCTAGCCAGTCCACCGGAACTTATACAACTGCCCAGGTAAAGGAATTGGTCTACCGCGTCGACCGGCTGGTCCCCAAGTACGTGTTTTGAATTTGACCTCACCCAATTTTGTAGCAGCACCTTACAATTCGCAGGTGTGATTCAGAATTGGGGATTACCCCGAAAACCGAATGCAGCCGCACTACTCCACTGGCCTGCGGCGGCAGGTCCCTTTCAATCATGAATGAACTCTAGCAGTGAAACGTGGGTCGAAATAACTGGACGGTGGAAACAGAGCACTAACGCCTAGTCAACATGGCTGTGGAACGTTTGAGCCCAGTGAAGGCTAAAGGAGCGCCGTTTGGGTGAACAACAAACAGATTATCCAGACGATGTTTTCAGTTACTATAACGGCGGTCAAGAGTGGAGCAATTTACGGGGTTACAATGAAAACCTATCCCAAGAGGTGACGTCAGACCCATGCATGATGAACACGGTCTAGAATCCAGGAACCTCCTATGACGAAACTGAGGGATTTAATGCCAATAAGATTTTGATGAACACTCACCACAACCCTCACGTCCCAGGCCCAGAAGGTTGAACGTCGCGGTCAGTGCTGCGGCCTTGATGTGGCTATCAGGTGAGCGCTGAAGTTGCAAAAACAAGAGACGAGATCAGGCTGCAACCGGCGAAGGAGTGTCAATGGTTCTACTTAACATAATAAGACAGATAACATAAATGGAGACTCCGAACCTATGAAAAAGGCCAGGGACGAATTTGTCGGGAAAGTGAAATACTCCTAGGTACAACACTCACCATGAACAATTTCAGTTTCTCAATGAGATCTTCGTTACGATGAAGCTGTTCCAAAGCTGTCTGTCCGTTGGCAATATGTGCAAGAACTAGGATGGCCTGCAAACGAAATTTAAGAGAAAGGAACGTCGGGTAACCAAATATATAAGGTTCACGCCAGCTCACTCAAAAAATAGTGAATAGCCCCGCAGCAAAAAGAATGTTTGTGGTTCATGTAAATCCACTGAAAAACAAGCATGCAGTGTTGAAAATAACTATCACTGATTTCCGTATTTGTGCAGATTCGGTGACACACAGCCGCCCGCAAGTTGATGTTTTGACTTCAAGGCTTTACGCCAAAAAATAAGCGCTCGTTTGTTAAAGGTAAACATAACATAAAATCACATTTTTCTAGCTATAAATCTTGGTTCAAATTACGAAGGCGGAGAACCAAAAAGTGAAACTCGTGTGCGTGACTGGAGCTTCCGCCCGAGTCAATTGCTAGGGATTCCGGATTGAAGTTGGCATAAATTGATTTGTTCGGCGCAACGCTTAGATTGAGGGTTCTGATCACTCGGACTGTCGCAAAGTTGACGGCACGGTGACAAAGCTGTTGCAACCATCCTTATTCGTATTCACGGCAGTATGCCACTACTTATGTAATTCATAAGTAGTTAAAACACATTACAAAGGGATTTCCGGTTTACAAACGTGCAGAGACAGCAAACCAGCACCAGCCACGCGATAATGCCGCTACAGACAAGACAACGATCCCCACATATCAAATGGAAACAGATGCCAAGAAAAAACAATTTGGTTGGATTCGGGTGACCTGCCAGGACCTACCTAATTTCTCCAACACCTCACTCAATGGGGTACCGCTATCACAATTGGTATGGCGTACAGCTAAGAAGACGACAAATCGCCATTGGACCAAGACAGGCAAGGACTACACCTTTAGTGGCAAGGCTTCCCACTTGGGTATCCGGGACACAATTTTCCAATGGAACTTCGCACTTCAGTGATCTCAGCGGATTCCAAACGTACAAGACGATTGCTTGGGTATGTACATGCATGTACATGACAATCCTAAGTACTAAGGAATATCCCAAAGTTAATGATGACCAGGTTTTTTGTATCAAATGGAGACGAAACCCACTGTTTTCATCGTGGATATATTTACGGGAAAAATTGCTCCTTGAGTACCCTTAGGGCGTCGGAGTCGTAAGCAGAGGCTACTTGGTCAAGTAATATATAGGAATCATGTTCTCGAATGTACGCTTTGTGCGGCTGTCAAAATGTCTTCGAAGACTAGAAGGATGAGTGTCCGTTGTTGGCAGTTTTCAAAGCCGAGACATCTAGTTTGGACTGAGGCATTCATTACAAATTACTATACGTGTTGATTGGTATCTTTTATTCTGAGTATGTGCAACGTGATTCCCCGTCTTGCGCCTATAACCCCTTTCTTGTTTTGACCTGAACGTAAACCGCCCTTTGACCGTGTCATCGCACGTCTAGTTTATAGTCAATCACGTGGGTTTCGCCATATGGTGGCCACTTTGTCTTGAGTCGGTGTGAATTTTAGGATCCCACTGGAATTAATAGTTCCTAAACTGTTGTACAGAAGCCGGTGTGTTGCCACGATGTGAGGTTTGTACGATTTGACTTTTGGGGTCTTGCGCATAACTCAACGTTGCCCACCTGATTGCTGGAAACAATCAATAATAGGTACATGAAATATGTTTCCTCATGTGCCTCAGATGCCTCGTTATCCTATTGTAGTTTGAGAGGACGTTACTCTTTGTGAAAAAGATGCGTTCGAAAATCTTATTTGACGGATTTTTCTGAGATCTCAGATATTTTGCTGTAAAACTAATCAGAGTAACCCTCGTTCGTTCTGTTAGTCATGGAGTTGCAGCAGAAGTAAACCATCCTGTTCACTTTAAGCTAATACGGGAAATCTGATCAAAACTTATTACTGTTACCACAAGTTCAGTATAGAATTGAGTGTTTAAAGACCAAACGAACCTGTTCCTTCATTGGTTTCGGGTTATTGCCCTCCAGAACGGAGATGATCAATTGTGTAACGTCCCACCAGTGCTCTTTAATGATGGCGTCGATCACCTGGTTGTGGAACCACAAAGCGAAGTGTCATAATAAGACAAACAAATAGGGAAAAAGAGTGCGACGAAAGCTCGAGAAGTTTTCGAAATGTTCCTCGAACGCACACATCTCGAGGAAGGAAGACATGATCGCTGATGACAGATCATTGAAATACAATGAGAGGATTGTTTGGTGGTAGAAAGCAGAATGCTACAGAATGAAACACAACTTCAAAGGTAGCCAGACTCTGTGAATCTGTTATGGGACCTGTTGAGGTGAGCCGACCGACTGGTCATGACTGTCATCGTATGCTAGTGTCAGCCGATCTGCAATAACAAAAAAGCCGGCTACGGTAGTGTGTCTACCGCAAAAGCCGAAGTATGAAAAAAAGTGACACTCTTATATCACGAGTCCTTCGAAGTGGATACTGCAGAATAGGTTTGGAATTTAGTTGCTTGCGGTTCCGGATGCATTCACTGCACATGAAACACCAACAAAAATTTGCATGCAAACCGTATTTAACCGAGCAGTTGCGGTGGACGTTCAGTAATCGTTTATTCACACACCAAGTGATACGTCTCCTGGATTGGATGTTCTAATTGAGGTTATCTCCATTTTTATCCGGGGCGAACGCTGTAGTGACAAGGCAAAGACATGTCTGGGGCAACTAATACCTATCAGCGAACAAGAATGCGAAAATAAATCGGGACAGTGAATTGTACATATGCTGTATATACGGCAACGAGGCTCGGGAAAATTGGGGTGTCGTAATAACGGAATTGATCTGCGATGTCTGTGCACGTAATGCAAAGAAAGACATTTGGTCGCATTCAAACGTACTATAAGTCACAGGAAAGTGCACCCAAAAATAACTCCTAGGAATGAATCCGTTTAGATATGAAATCCTGCAGAATCTACATAATGATCCATGAAAAGTTGTCTTTTCAATCAGCTGTGGCGCCCTTTGGTTGTAGAGCTGCAGTCGAACTCGAAGGAAGCACAGGGGTTGAGATACCACTAGGTAACCGAAGCCTAGCCAGGGGAACTCAAAAGCAAGGGTTGGATTCGAACCCAGGAAATTCCGAAAAGTAGCTTCGTGCCCTCACTGCTGAGGTATATTGGGTCCTGCTTATTAGTTCACATATGATGTACGAAACCGGACAGCCGAAGAACGGACTGTACGATCGAGGAGTATACGATAAAGTTTCAGGCGACACATGCATGATGCGTCTCTCGGGTTTGACGGTCTCTAAGTGTCTTGCAAGGTTATATCTGCACTATGCAACGTTAAGGACTGTTGGTATACCTCGAGGCACAAAATTGGACATAAGGTGGGGGGGGGGGAGGAGACTTACCTGGAACCCAACTGTATCTCTCGTTTGTGATGCCTTTCAAATAAGCGGTATCAAAAAAACCCTTTAGGCAAATTCCCACCCGTCAACGTCAATAGTGTTTCATTCATAGGAACATTCATTATAAAATACGTATGGGTCGTTCTATCCACCAACCTCATCCACATTCCATCTACTTTCATAAAAGTGCGACGTTTAGCCATCTGTGAGGCTAGACTTAAGAATTTGTATGCTGCTTTTGACCTCATTTGGCCTAGTGTTCGTCTCCTTTTTTCCTGCACTTTTTTGCCAAGACTACTTACTCTATTACAGTTGGATCTCTCAAACGTGTCACCAGGTTCAGAGAAGCCCCCTCCAGCGATGACAGCTGCTCACGTACGCAGTCAGAGCACGTCCCCACTCCATAGTTCTACTGGTCCGAACTACCACATACCAATCCCATTTCAATATGCGATGGTCTCAAGCAACACCTCCCTGTCTGAACTGTCTCCACGAATTCCAATCTCCCTTGCCAACGATCACCGCAAATGTGCAAGCTATAAGCTGAAAGTTTACAGCTACCAGAGTGCACATAGCCTTTCATGAAGCGGGATACTTGACGACTCATAGTTCTGGATCATCAACATAATCTACTGCTTTTTGGCGATGGATCACACAGTCTGGACATGTTTGTGAACATTAAGTCGCGATTACACGTCCACTGGAATGAAATAAAGGTTTGGCCGAATCCAGAGGGGTTACAAGGAGATTCATAGGAGGGCTTACATACCTTTCTATGCCGCAGCAGATTTCGAAGCAACATGAGGGTATAGAAGAGGAGCATAGTCTGAATTGTGACGTGCGACTCCTCGCCTTTAGGAATAGATTCAATTAGCGAAGAGCGGGCTTTAGTCGTTGTCTCTTGAGTATTATCAGCTGACTTGGAAATCACCACATTGGATTTGACTGAATCAGCCGTGATCAGGGAGGATATATCGGGACCGTCCTTGTGGGATAGTAATGATGGCTCTGAAAATGGTGACGCTCTATATGGCAAGGGAACGAAATAGGTCAACAACCAGTTAGAATGAGGGGTAGGAGTAGACTAGATGAACACATAAAAATTGTATAAAAAGTGAACATAGTCCAAAATAATCCATTCATAAGAAACATGTTCACTGACCCAAAACACTTTTCACATCCATTAGAAGAAGTGAGTATTGACAACAAAATGGGCCGACGGCCAAATGCCAAGGATCGTAAGCAAGACAGGTGACCAAGACACCACGGCCAAGATGAAGCAATCAGTTACCGTTCTAACTGGTACCGTGCTAGTCAGCACGGAAGCCCTGAAGTGGACTGCACGATGTGGCCTTCAGGAGCAAGGAATATCTCTCGGTTCTGGCTCCCCCAACCGGTGAAAAGTTCAAGAACTTGGCAGAATGTGGGGCACGTATGAATAAACTAAGGCGAAACCGGTCGTGGGCTGTCGAAGAATTTTCAGTAACCTTATGAGTAGTGCATTACGAATAAGGCTTTAGTCTTTTGATAACCGTTTGATGACCGACAGTGGAGAAAACCTTCTGTGAAAAATCCCATATGCATTCGACACTGCTTTGGCATCCATTTTGATGAGTTCGATATAGCTCCGGGTTTAAGGTACGGGATCTTAATCGAAAAGTCAACATTTCTAGTCTAATTTCAGGTTACTACTTTCTAAGCTAAGGCTGGATGGATGGAATAGCCGATTCCATCTTCGACGATTTGACATCATTGTCTAGACACAACATCGTTTACGGCATCCAACACATATGCGTAAATGCACCCAGCCGCAGCACCACATGATTATGACACTGATGTGTCTCGGCCTGCAAAATGACGAGTGTCTGACATACATGGAAGAAAGGGTAGAAGTAGAGAAAAAGGACCGATGAAGAGGTATTCGTTCGGCTACTGCTAACTGCGGGTAATGTAAAGGTTGCAGTTAGATTAAGTGTTTGCACTCAGTTTTTCACACCCAACACCTCTAGAGTAAAATGAGGCATTGTAATTAGAAATTCGCGAAAACAAAATTTGGTGCTTTGTTATTTATCTGTCCTTTGGGCTTCATTAGAAGATGAATTCAGGTCCCTTGGGGTTTAACTGCCCAGGATTTTTCCAGAAAACTTGAATTGGAGTAGTTCAAGTCCTATCCATTAAGGAAATTTGGGGTCTAGGAGGATAGGCGTGGTTATGACAAGGCCAATTCCACTGAAGCTATGATTAATGATATGCAGATAAAAATATAGTATGCATATAGTATATATATATATATATATATATATAATACATATATATATAGTAAGCGCAAATACAAATAGACAAATCAATTCATTTCCAAGCCTTCAAGGTAATTGAGATCTATGCTGGCCGACAAGGTGAACAATCAAACTCAGCATGATATTACAAAGTGAAAAGCGCGAAAAAAGCTAGTGACGACTGACAACGTTCCCAGTTCGATTGACGAAATAGCAAGATCAGTGAAATGGAGGGTCAGCGTTGCGCCTGCATAAGTACGGGATTCATTGAAAATTGTATTCAGGTCACTCCCTTTCGTACAACCAGAACACAGAGATGCGAACATGCTAACGTATTTAGATACGTCAGATGGTATAGCAGCGGTCCAAATGCCTTTTTTTTGGGTGCTGGAGTTCGTAAGCTTGCATAGTTGAGGAGATTAACCAATAATAAACCCTAGTAAGAGCAAAACTGGGGTGTGGCACTATCCAGTTAACCTGAAATAGCCAAAATAGTCACGTCAGGGCAAAAGTTACTGCTCGAGTAAGGGTAATGTGAACTCAGTGACTGTGAGCATCGGAATGTTCCTTTTTAAAATTAGCTATAGAAGTCGAACAGGAAACACACGGATTTTTCTAGGGCGTTTCCAATTCAACAAGAAATTTACGGGGTCATCCCACATTGAACTACGCTGGGAAATGCATACGAAAGTGCTGTCCAAGGTCGAGAGGAATATGGTCACCATTGATAAAGGAGCAACGGATGCCGGGCAAAGAAATCAGGTAAACCATATGTGCAGAAACGCTGAGCCTGATGATAAAGTGATCGTCTGAGGGTTCAACAGAATAGCCCTCTACAAGAAACGAAGCGGTAGTTCACGTAACCGCTTACCCACTCTGACAGCTTTTCAAGCATAGACGGAGTTTTGAGGAGAGCTATAGTAGAGGTTGAGATTCGTGTTTACGGAACACAAAAACTCGAAGTTATGGAAGAAATATACATAGTTCCTGAGTATGCTGGCAGACCGAGTGATCTGATGCCAGGGTTCTCAAGAGCAGGGGAAATTCCCTATCGAAAATAGAGAAACAGCTGATTCGATTGAGTCTCCTCTCCCAATGAAAATGTGTCACGTTTACTTCAAATAATGATAAGCTCGCAAGACAAGAAAAAATACGGAAACAAGAAAGGTATGTGGCCCACACCGGATCACTGGCAGCAGCACCCAGATACTAACCTCAAAGTCCCAGGCACGTTGACATTTTGCCCGGTTCCGCTAGAATGTGGATTACCCACACCAGAACTAAAGTCATACGAAACCCTTCGAGTGGAACTAGATCCACAAGAACCAAATACAGCGGCAGCAGTTGAAGAACCGGACCAACAAGCTCGCGCTGATTGAATCGGTCGAACCAGTTCAAGCCACGCTCCATCTGTCACCAATCGCTCGAACAACTCCGAACATAGACTGGACGGTGCACTGTGCAAGATATTGGCCAAGCCCCAAACTCCGTTCAGTCGGAATACGGTCAACGTGTGTTGAAGTCGATCAGAAAGTAGCGTGTTGCATGAGCGAAGATCAGGTGTCAATTCGGGTAAACTGCAGTCAACTGTCTCTGAACTGGCGGATGAGGCTGAGACATCTTGCTGTTCCTTTGCATTAATCAGGCGGATAAACACGGAGATACAACGTTCCACTATTGACTGAGATATCTGAAGGTTATACAAAATGGAATAGTGAATGGACATAGGTAGTAGACACATATGGGAGTGAACAGAAGGAATAACGGCCAAAAGATAGGAAGCCGAATTGTTTAAGAATATTGCGTCCGGAAGCACAAGATGAGCATTTCAATTAGGGAATAAAGCTAACATTCAACAGTACTCGTGAAGAGGGTTTGGTTTGGTTAACCAATGATTTCGATTCCAGCTTACACGAGTTATGGAACACGGAGGCGTCAACATGAGGTAAGTGCTCACAAGTATGTAAAGTACGCCTGATAAAACGAACGGTGAGGGGCATACAGCAATAAAATAGATGTGAACAGTGTTATAGCAGTCAAAAGTGACCTAACAAACAAAAATACACACATATGATGGATGGTACTGATCAAGGTTTGTCAAACGTACCCGCGTCATGAGCCCAGCGCGAGTAGATCAGCTGATAATGTGCAGTTTTACCGACGTTGCAAGATCAGTTGAGGAGTTCTTTGAGTAGAAAATCCAATGCAGAGTGAGCAGTTGGGATAAGCTAACTCGTGAACAAACGTTTATCTAGCACTGCTGGATGACCACTTATCTCAATGCATCTTTCTTGGCTAGTATGTGTATTCGTGCTTAAACTCTGCCTTCAGCGCTGGCCATGACCCCTCAGCTGTGCCCTAATTTTGAATTTTCTCAGAGGACAGCTTGAGGCACTCTAAAGCAGTTAATCCCGCCAGTGAATGACTTTGCTGTTCCGAAACCGGATAGTATCTTATGCCGCTGATTGAAATTTGCAAGTGAACATAATAGTAAATAAGATTGTCCACTGAAGACACAACGAGACGAACCGATGATGTAAACTTACTTGTCTCCCAGGTGACATGGGTAACAAGATGTTGACCAGAGCACATGAAGCCGCCTCAACCACGTGAGCACAGAGGCTTTGTCCTCGACAAGCAGCCGACAGATTGTCCTCAACCAACTTTAGGCGAGAAAGAAAATTGAACAGAATGGAATGGAGCAACCTCTGGATATAGAATATAAGATGACAAGCGCCATGACATTAGGTGCCCTGGTAGCGCACGGTTACTTGTGCACACTTCAGACTATAAATTCCCAGTACTCGCAGTGTGGCTATGCAGAAGCATGCGACCCTTTGATCATACTCCCTTCCATCTATTGAGGCATAAGTGGCATTGACGCAGCACAACACCAGGGCAACATCCATTTCAATTTTGGGGTACAAAACAGAAAGTTTCCGATCATCTGAGTGAGTCCTGAGAGATAGAACGACTCGTTCAGTGAAATGTTTTAGTCGGTTTATTCAAATTACTCGTATGACACTGACAGTCCTCATCATCACCGCTAGAGACAGGGTGAGATGGCTCAAGTGGTTAGAGCGCGAATTTACTGAACGGAAGGTCCGTGGTTCGAACCCGACATCTGCCTCTCGACTTCCCCTGCCTAGGCTTGGGCAACCTGGCAGTATCCCAGTCCTCGTGCTTCCTTTGGGTGGCATGGTAGCTAGGCACCGGAAGGGTGCTACAGCTGAACGATTAGAGACAACAATAATAGTGTGGACACCGATGCTTCACTGGCATACAGTCGCAAAATCCACTAAATTATATTTAAAGCCTCAAACTGAAAAAAAGAACACGCTGGATGGGAGGGGACGTGGTGCTGACAATCACTCTGAGATGCTTGCACCTACAAACGCGGAATCAGCTAGCCTAGAAATAAATTGATGTCATGAACGCCACTAACATCGGCTAGCTGCGAGGTGTCTCCGGCCGAATTCAGGGCCATGGGAGACTGCAGCTTGGAAAGGGGACTGTACCAACAACACGCAAACTTCATGTAATCTCTTTCGCCTTGGCAGAAGAAGCCCTCGTCATTCCGATCGCTACGGTTAAATCAAACTGGTCCACACACCAGCATACTCTAAGGGACGGTGTTGTCTTTCTGATGGTGTTGCTCGTAAATTTGACTTGTTAGCACAACGACCTTCAGCAGAAGACCAGCGTGGTTTGTTTATAACACGGTAATATTGACAAAAATAAAAAAGACCGGACAGCAACATTCACGTCAGAGTTAATGAATACTCACCATAATTGTATGATTACTTGAACAAATAGCTAGCCTACACAGTAACTTGAAGCAACAGATCACATAAAACGCTCAGTGGTGATGGTCTATGAAAAACACTGAAAGCTGCCTAGCGCTCCGTTTCGGATGGACCCAACAGGATGTTGATCACTGATTCGTTATTTCCCATTCACGTAAGATCCGGGACTGAGCTGGTAAATCTCCTTGCTGTCAAGGTAAACTAGTACGCTTATTCCTGGTTCCCTTTGGATTTGAATGAATTCAGACCAACCGATTATGCAAGAAATAGGGTATCTGGATAAGGTGATGAAAAGAGGGCCATAACTCACAAAGTACGCTATTTAGATTCCAAAAGTGGTAAGCTCTATAACGGGTCAAACATTACTTCCGCCACAAATTGTTTGAAAGTATGCGTCTCGAGGCAGTAAGTCGCAAGCCTCAGCTGACGGTTGTGCACGTTGATTCCGCATCCCTGAAAAGCCCATTTGGTTTGCCTGAGCTTTATTTTGGTATTAAACGTATTGTTTAGCATCCAGTTGTCATACACAGCATCTACAGTTCCAATCACTAGCTGGGTTCACCATCTTCAGCCACTTAGTTTACTCACCGGTTTTTTTTACCAAATGCCGACGGGAACTGGCACGACGCATTCGGAAATGGGGCAGTGGAAAAATCAGTCCGGGATATAAAAGTTTTGTTACGTGTCATTTATATAAATAACAGACAAGCTTCCAAAGCCCTAAAAGGTGTACGGTACGTGTAGATTGAAAACCAAATTTACCGAAACGTAACTTATTATGTGAGGAGCTTACACGTAAACTGGCTAGAATACAGTTTAAAAAAGAGCATACACAAACAAGAACCTACTTGTATTAGGTAAGTGATACTGCTTTCCTGCCGGAAAAATGAATGGTGTGCACTGAATGACCTTGACAAAACATGCAGCAGAACGGCAACGGAGTGCTGTGTGGTGAGGAAGAAGTGAGGGTGTTACTTAGGTTTGTGTGATATGCAAAGTAGGTAACACTACGAACAAACGCAAGAGAACTCGTCGGAAGTCAGTCACTGAAGGTACACTGAAGGCAACAGTCCTTTAGGGATCAAATGCAAAGGTGCCAACAGACAAGCGGTACAATAAATTGACTTCAAGTTGTGGCAGTACATTTCCATTTATTTTGGCAACGTGAGCTGTCTTTGTAGCTGATGGTTTATCCCACGATCACGTGAAGCTGCCGTACAACTGAGTGACACAACTAGCACACGGTAAGGATAAGAGAGGCTAAGAAACCTCTAGCAGGCGATAAACGGATGCGGTGACAAACTAAGAGCGATGTAGCTTGTCATTCACTAATACCAGTTTCCGTTCGTCTCTGTCTCTCCAGCAAGTATCCCTTAGGTCAGCGGAAATTCGCTCACCAAATTCCGGATAAATATATATATATATATATATATATATATATATATATATATATATATATATATATATATATANNTATATATGTATATATATATATATATATATATATATATACACCCAGAACAGCTCGACTAACTCCAAGACAACGGTACAACAATGCGACAATATGTGTGAACGTAGGTGTGCAAAATATTTCCGTTTTTTTTACGAGCCATGATGACAGAACGAGGAGCACCCAGAACTTCAAAGTATCTATCCAACGCAGTTCACCTTCCCTGGAGTGTCACCATGGGATAGGCGACGGCCTAACGGAGTCTTGGTTGTCGGTTTTCAACACTTTTCTGTTTGTTTCGATTCATTCCTCCGGAAAAGTTGGGCTTCTGTTCTTCTCTCTATTCTGTTGTTTATTTATACATCCCAGATTCTCCAGGCCATGAAACTTTGTTATGCTGTCTGAGGAGGTAACGTCTACACCTATGTTCCAAACCTTGGCTGAGTGTGACAGAAGACTGTGCGCCACACTACCCGTCCAATTCTGATCGAGTACTTCAACCACTTTCCCGTTGTCAGTGCACAGTCTGACTTCCTTTATCCTATCGTTAGTAGTACAAAAAGCATTGTTCTGAACTTACGCCTTCACTTCCAAATGCAAGTCATCTGCTTGTGCGTCCCGCCTTTTCACATCTAATCACCACTATCAGATGAAAATCCTACCCTGCCGTAAAAATCCTCCTTATTTTCCGCAAAACCTCCCCACATGTTTACCTAGTTTCTCACATTTTCTGTTTCCAAGGTCCCGGATTAGCAATAGTCTGAATGAGTATACGTCAGGCGTGTGCTTACTCGCCTTCCATGTTTTTTTTTAATGTATCGATCTGTACACTTCCTTGAGTTTCTTGGACGCTCATCTTACATTAGCCTAATGGCAACTGGAACTCCTTAGGATTAACTTGCGTGCAGATACATGAAACGACCACGAAAAGGATGACGACCGTCGGTTTATTAGGAAGACCGAGAGGCAAGTTAAATAGTTCTAGCAGGTCATTGTGATTGAAGAGGTTGGGTGTTCAGAATTATGACCATAAAGAATCCCTTGCGTCATGAGTGGAGCTCTGATGGCGATGGGGAAACAGCAGTACAGAGAACTCCAATAATCACAGCAAAATAACCGATAGAGAACCAATACCAAGTGGAAAGAGATGCTCCATCGAGGTCCATGTATTCGGAGCGATCCGACCTGCAAGTGATGTTCCATTCTGACAGAGAGATTAAATGAGAGTGTGTAAAAATAATCTGTATAGGTATGAACCAATTGCAAGGAACCATGAAGGGCAAAAGTAGTTCTTTCGATCATGGGTCTGACAGTGAAGTTCCCCGCGCGTCAACGGCAAACCTTTTAGCACTGTGTACTTGAAACCCAAACACAAGTATTATCAAATGCAGGATTTTTTCCACCTGTTCAGTGTATTCTACTGAACAACGTACCACACTGAAGCACAAACATCAATAGATCCGAAACTTTAAAATCGCACAAAAGAATTGGCATTTTTCCCGCTTCGTGACAATCATGACCTACTTCCAAAAGCGAATAGGTATAAAACTGAGTGACACATCACAATGTGATACTGGCTTTTGATGAGCTGATCATTTCTAACCAGTCCCTCAAGCAGCTGAACACAGTAACAGAGGTGACGACATACAGGTTTTCAAATTTGGCAAATTCCACAAACCAACAAATCTCAGTGACGCGTTTGAATAAATGAAGATGACAGAGTGAGGTTATGACCAAGATCAGAGGAGGGAGCTCACCTGAAATTCCAACATCAGAGTTCCGTGTTCCGATCCCATTGGCTTTAAGCGAAGGGTGAATTCGAAGAGTTTTTCACACATGTAAACTTCGCCGAACTAAAACAGAGTAAAGTAAACAAGAGTTTTCTGAGACGATCATCACAGTTGGCTCAGTCGACATCGAGACTGTAATAGGATACATCCAGACCTAATAGAACTCGTTGGACAGTGTAAACGTCGGTTCGGTAAATTCACTGACAACAAAAACATACAACGGAAGAAAACAGCTGTCTGACGATAGGGCACGATGGGTACTTGAGTGTAGGCTAGTCATTAGCATAAGCCACTAGTATATACCTAACCACGAACGAGTTACCAGTCAAAATGAGAGGTGAATCAAAAGAGAGGACTTCGGTAGGAACCACATAAAACAGTGAATGAAAGACAGAACGAACGCTCCTCACACGACTGTGGCACACTACGGTTCCTCACCTCGGAGCTTCATTCTGAGCAGACAGGCCTACAGACAAGCTCTTATGGGTTAGGACCACAACGTGGATTGTTAACAACGCTCTCAATTGCTTTAACTCATGCATGAACGACGTCGCAGAATTCTAAATCTAGTAACTTCTAAGGATAGCACGGCATTTCACACGAAAAGCACCTCAACAGTGCATAGTTTCTTGGTCTGTTAAAGCAGGTGACCGGAGGATCTGCATGATGCAAATTGAAACGAAGCGGTATATTAAAGCCTGAAACACTTATTCTCCACACATTTTAAATCAAAATACATATTCGGACACAAAAGGAGTGAAGACTGTCATACAAGTACATTTAACACAAACAAAGTTTAAAAGGAAGGTGAAACTAAGTTTGAAGACACATGAGCGACAATTTCGAAAACAGGTTAACAAGGCTAAGCCTTTGAAAATGTTGGACGACCGGAAAAGATGATATATCTGACAAAAATGGTTCCTGGAACGACTTACCAAAACTCGAATATTTTCACAGCTGGATGCCAAACAGGCGAAAAGTTTGACCAGGGGGATCAGATGTTCAACAAACTGGACGTGACTATGCTGGACAAATAAAGGGGCGTCATAAACAATGAAACGTTTAGCGGAAAATGAATACCACCGTTATCAACAATAAGGACACTGTGTAATGGGTACATGTGTGGTCTTCAAACTGGCTTTAAACTAATCATGGCGGGTCAGCTAATCATAAAATATTGATTATTAAATGATCTGAATTAGTGAATGAGCAAGTATTCCCTCATGAAATCACTCAAAGGTCTACCCGGCCCTGTCACTCCGATGAAATTGCGTCCGCATTCTCGGAAAGCGCCAGCGTGGAAGTCTGGGCCTTTTTTATTCCTTCGGTAAATAATCCATGGTGTAAATAAAAACGTGCAAATTAGTAATTCGTGATCAAAAAGCATAATATTTAGTTATTAAACAGGTGGTCTCGGGGCCGAATGTCTTTAGGGATTTTGAGGTGCGCATCGCTGATTCTCAAGAAGAATGAGTCGCACAAAATAGAGTTGTCGGTTTTTTCAAAACAAAGTGATTTCATTTGCAGAATGAGATATCGTTTTGAAAATTGACGTTTAGGAGAAGAGTTGTGCTCTGGGGGTTCATCTCAACTAATAAATTGGAATGCGAAAGAAATACCGTCGACGATGTTACCAGACTGGGCAGATCATGAGACACATCACATGGTTAATATCCGTTTGGTTCGTGTGACATTGGGTGAGATGATCGATCCGGAGAAATCTCAAAGTTGGAGTACCTAATGCATCGATCGTTGGGTCCAGCAAACCCCATAGCAGGTTGAATGATAAGTACAGGACCTAGATATTGGACATGCACATTACGCAAAAAAGCACTCTCTTATGCGCCACCATAAAAGTATAATAATAACGTTGAAATAAACAAATGTTCATGAGGAACGAGAAATTCAATAGAAGGCATCCGGCAACCATACGAGACAACGGTGCGATCAATGGACAGAACCCGTGGACGATTTTACGAAATGAACAAAAAAGGACCACATACGATGAAGTGTATATTGGGACAGGAAACTTTCGAGTTCTCTGTGTCGTGGTGTATGTATTATGAACCGTCCACACCAGTCGTATGTGAATGGTAGACAGAGTGAAATTCGTTGTGTTAGTTGAGTCACTTCATTTTGCTGCTACTTTCAGAAGAGTGAATTACCTTGTAAGAAAGCAGGCCCGGACCGTATATTTGATATACAATTGTCCTGCTCGCCAGATGTACCGCTTTTAAAACAAAACGCCTATCACCAAAGACAATCCTGACCCATTTTCCCGTGCTGCGAATCAGTGAAATATGCGTTCATTATATTTGGCTAAAAGCTGTGATTTACCGTTTTACTTTCTTGCTGAACTTGCCGCTGACAGGATTTAAGTTTTGCGCATTCAGTCATAGTAATTCGGTTTACGATGCCGTGTAAGATAAGTAGCTGTTTGTAGTGTGAGGAGATTTCGTCCTGTATATGAAGCTAAGCTATGCAGAAACACCGACAAACACCACACTTGTTCCATCCTTATTGGAACTCATCAGCACTGCGCACCTCACGAAAATCCAGGGAGTCACAAACCCACGACCTACAGATTAGTAGTTTAAACACAACAGTTCAGCTATCAGCGGCTGATCATCGGTGTGATTAGCTCACCCCCGTTGGTCAATTAGGGGATCTATATCACGTGGTCACACACGCTGACTGGCTCCCCGAGTGACAACTTCCTCGAAGGGCTTTCTTAGAGGACGGAACCTCCATCAATAGATAGCCGTACTTCAAAGTGAGGAGGAATTAGTACGATGCGTTAATGTGCACAGAGATTCGGTCGTGTTACAAACAGTCCTTAGGACTTTAACAAAAAGCTGAAATTGACTAACCAGATCAGGCACCAAATAACAAACAGGTTTAAATAGTGATGGCTCGGATGCGTTCATTGGATGTTGATCAGGTGACAGCTTATCTGCTCGTTGAGCTTGGAAGTTGACTTGATGAAATTAGCAAAATACACTCATTTGCAAACCAATTCGGTTTTGCGGGAGACTCACCTGGAGTCCAGCTGAATCTCTCGTTTATGATGTATTTCGCTAATTTCGTGCACTTTGGGTTCAAGCAGAACATAAGGTTGACGGAAACTCGGAGAGTGCGCCTACTTGATGAGCCCCGACAAGGGCGAAACCGGTCGTGGGTTGTCGAGGAAGTTTCAGCAACCTTATGAGTTGTGTATTACGTCTATGCACGTATCGCGATATCTCGAATATCGTACCAACTGAGACATGAGGCGGCCTGGTGCAGCACATTCAGTTCTTGAAAACATCATAAACGAGAGATTCAGTAGGGTAACAGGTGAATCTCCCGCAAAACCAAATAGGTTTGCAAATGAGTGCACTTCGCAACCTGGTTTGATCGGTGAGGGGGTTGTGTGAAGCGAGGTGACCGAAGTTTGATCAGCGGTAATAAAGGGCAGGGACATGCACCATAAGGGATACAAATATAGACAAGGTACGAAAAACTGCAGAACTGCAGCATTTGATAGCACACGTATGGAGAGAATTTTCCTCTTGCACAGGATACTGTAACACATGGATATACCTTAAACATCTTTTATCCCCAATGTCAGTGACAGAAACATTCCTACACAGTTACTTGCGTCATTGTTTGATCATTAGTGAACTTCCCATTACAGTTTTTCCCGAAACTTTCTCCCTTAACATGCCTTGGAACGCTGACACGTGGTGAGTACCGTCGATCCACTCAGTGCATCCCCACTATGGCTAACTGCTAATTATGGAAGTCCTTCATGTCCACGGCATTATGTTTTTGCATGTTCCCGACACTGCGCACAATCCTCCAGGTTCTTCTTTTACCAACATCGCGGAATGCCTGAAAGTTTTGTCACGCGAAGATAGAGATTGATTTTAACACGACCGTTTAGATTGTTTTCGACCTAACGTACGGTAGCAATGAGACTGAAGGCGCAGGGAAATTACCGTTCAATACTTCATCTTGGTCAGCTGAACTGCACACGGCATGAATTATTCGGTTGACACGCCCAGTTTACCGGGTTCACAAAATACGTGCATGAAAACATCCAATAAAAAAACAATGGTTTATTCGTTCAAGGTTCCTTTGACTCTTTTTGAAACATTCATTAGGTACAAGTCGCGTTCACCTAGTTTAAATAACTATACTACTCCGCAGTCTGGGGTCCTAAAAAGGAAGAGCGTGCAGCCCTATCATACAAGTGGTACAACTGGTATGCTGTTCTGAGAGCACCGCACTGACGCAGCCGGGAAAGCCATGTAGAATATTGAAGTTAGCGATCATTGTGCGAAACTCACACACCGATCTTTTGGGTTGCTAAGAGACACATTCACCCAAATGATCATAACAGATGTTCTATAGGTGTATAGCATGACCGGTTAATGTTTGAGTGTGGGTCGGTGCGCACCGCTACTCCATTGCACATTGATGAATCGCATCAATTGTTCAACAATCCGCATATTTGCTGCACGATTCAGAATAGCATGTAGAACACAAAGACATTTATTTTTGTGGCCTCCTACGATCCGGACAGGGCGAGAAAGTGATTTACGTGGAGAATCAGGCAAACAAAGGAAACAGCAGGCTGATTACTCGGTTATATACTGAACCGGACAGCACCACCGTCACACAGTCGAAAACACATAGGCACTCGAGCCATTACAAACAGGAGACTGGAGTTGTAGGCTAACTTAACAGTGGGAGTTTGTCACTATGTGATCAAGCTGGTTCCAAAGTACCAAACATGCATTCTTGAGGGGTAGCTGGTGAATAGCTACAGCTGAGGTCAGTTTGACTTGACTGAAGAAAATGAGCAATGAGTTTGTTTCGTCTTACAGAAGCGGAATACAGGGTAGTCAGAAACCGTATGAAAAGATAATATATGGCACTTTTTTCCTAAAAACATTCAACAATCGGCGCAAAGTTTCATTTCCCGTGATTTCCTTGCAACGCTCTGTCTTTCTTAAGATTGTGCGCTCCACAGAAAACAAAGACCTCTGTCGACAACAATAGGCTGAGTCTTCTATCTTTACTAAAAGTGTTAACACGCACTAGAGATAATAACGAGAGACAAATTACATTATCACCTTGATTCATGATCAAAGTGAGGCCTGCCCATCAAACAGATCTCGAAGACCTCAAAGCGCTTAACTAATCCTAAACAAAAACTGATAGAATACTCACGCAGTTGGAAGCAGCTTGAACCGCCTTGATGAGCGAGGTTACACGAACATCGACTTCGCGAATGAACGAGTTCGCGTACACCGTCCACTGATGCAGCTCAGGTCGTCGACCCAGAACCAAAACCAATACGTGGCAGATCCAAGACAGAATTCGTATGTCGTCTGTGTGCAGACAGGCGTCCGTTAGTGGTTGAATAACCTATGGAGGGAATAAAACACAATGAAGGGGTCGTTATCGGAATGTACTTATGAGAATTGTGTCCCCAAAAAGATCTCGGCATCCTGGTGGTATACTGATAAGTATCACCGCATCTGATAACTAAGGACAGGGGGTTCAGATGGTTACATGGCTGGAATACTGCACCACACTGAATCTTCTCCCTCCCCCCCCCAAGAGTGACCACAAGGTCAAGATGACATTTTCGTGCGCACGGCATTGGTTCCGCGAACCACGATGTTGCGACAGCGTCGGATGGCTGTCTTACAACGATTCAGTGCACTTATGAATGCACCTCGGGGAGTCTCATAATCAAACCTTGCTGCCACGGCGGTCGGCCACTGGTCGGTGATCTGTACCACGGAATGTCTCAAAAATATGCGCCCAGTTTCTCGCGTTACTGGGTGGAATGCTGTATCATTGAACTTAACTAGTTTTGTGTGCTCTCACTAGCCACCTTATTAGAAAAGCAGGTAACAAGTAAATAAACCATGCCCTACTCATATTTTTATTGTATAACGTCATGCAATTGTATTTAGAGGACGCTAGTGCTGGAGACTGTCTGTATAAAGTCCCAACAAGGCATGACAGTGGCATGTTAAGTGGGGCTGAAAAGTATTCCGCACTGAGCTGTTCTCCAACGCGTCGAGCTCGTATTCACTTGCACAACCCTACCTGGGCGGTGGTACCTCTGTGCAAATGTCCATCCCCCGATGTTCTGTGATGAATTGATGCTGTCCCATTAAACATCACTCGATTAATTTAGCGCTTGTCTTCTATGAAGAGGTCTGAGTTCTGTACCAGATAGCAGACTGGGCCGTGGACCGCAAGGAAGGTTGTTATGTACTCTTCATGAAAATGCCCCGGTTGGAAGGGTCTTCTTGACTTGGCGGCTGTACACGTAGACAATCAAGCATCTACGAGGCGGAGACGTGGTAACCGCGGGTGAACCGAGTGGGCTTGATCACGTTGCGTCCAACACGGTTGGGCGAGCACCTACGCCCGGTGCTCTTGAGTAATTTACTGCTTGACACGATAGCGAATCATCATGGCTGGTGTCACAGCCCAAGAACAACCAAAAAGATAAGAATTTATGACGTCCGAAACGTACCAGGAGGGCCACATCATCGTCTGACAGCCCAAGACCAGGGGCTGAAGTAACTGGATTACCGAACTGGTCGATCGCGTCCACACTTTGCGACGAGGGTTGATTCAGCAATCGCCAATAGATTAAACCACGCAGGAGGCCCAAGCAAACTTGGGTTCCGTGAGCCGAAGGAGCACACGACGAAACCGGTATTCTCACATGTTCAGGACTGCAGTTTGAATATCCCGCAGATGACTTTGACGTAAAACTGGCAAGTGAGGCTTTTTGGTCATCTTGGGAGGTGGTTGTCACGAATTTTCGCATTCGCTTTATGCGGTGTCCCGAAGGTACTTGGTGAGACACACCAGGGACGTTTGGTGGTACGGAACCGGCAAGTTGGCCATAACAGTACAGCAGTTTGGACGGGTGCTGATCTTCGGGGAAAACTGTAGAAGTTAGAAAAAGTAATAAGCGTTACAACTCAAATATTGAGTTCGGTTTGAGAGTGAATGTTAGATTCAGGTAATCTTTTGCGTACTGTCAACCTCCTTCCAAAAACGCGGTTCTGAGACGAGCCATTCTTGTGGTATCTGTCCTCTACCCACCCCAACCTCCTACAGCAAGAAGGGTTGGATTTGTAGACTCCGTAGACTACAAAATTCTGAGCATTCACAAAATGTTCGAGGGGTGAGATGCAGCTGTAGGTCAAATGCCACGGCTCCTCATCAATGGATAAGAAGCGTTAAGCATTTGATATGAATTAGGATGAGCACCAGAACTGTGTTTTGATGCGCAGAGCTAAAAGCTCGCTCAACAAAGTGTCAGTATGTGAAACACGTATCTGAACAATAGCTTGCGGGACTGGTGGAGCCAGCTGCAACACAGAGAGACCTAGACAGTGGTCGAGCAAACTCAGACAACAAAAGCCATGTCCCATACCAACAACTATCAACCAAAAATGTACGCGCAATCCGACATTGTTTTACCCTCAAAAAGATGGGCTAGCCATTTGCGTCGGACATTTACACGGACAGAATGTAATTTGTAATTGCCTTGCAAGGTCATACAGAGTCATGCGAAGTATAGATTTCTACTGATATCTCCGGTATAAGCATCAACCAGTTTTTTCAGTTGTTGGTTTCAGTGGACTACCATATGAGTATTCGCTTAGGAGGATACAAGTTGATGAAGGTATTTCACATTCAGACTTATCTGTAAACTTGTCACAGCTAAGCATGTGGACCGATCCTGTTAAATTCTCCGCGTCAGAAGGAGTAGCGAATCACTGCTATACTCACCAAACTGCCAACCAAAAATACGTGTGGTCAGCCACAGAAGGAAACTTTCAGTTGGTGCATGCTTATGCCTAACGCCATCATTCGTTTCGACCGTAAAGTGCAGTTAAATGCACTCGTATGCGGAGATGGTATTCGTTCTCGCAGATTAGTACTCAATATGTGGTACATTACTTCCTCGCGATGGAAGACATTCATTATGGTGCAACTGTGGAGGCACGGAATGTCTTCCAGTGCAATACCTAAAGGAGAAAACGTCCTTCAGAATCAGGGCAGAGACATTCTCTGGTTCTGATTCGCCCTTCACAGGGGAACATTACATCGCATTCTTGAACCATGTTTACTAGTTGACTTACAATTCGCTGTATGTTTCAATAAATCCCCAAACTAATGAACTCATGTTGACTGGAAACGGCTTGGTTTTTCCCACGACTCAACCCTGGTTCCAAGGATGGCACTATTCATTGGAACATTCCACAGCTGCAATGCTGATTAAAATATAAATTGAGGCGAAGCACGATAACTCAATATTTTTGAAACATACGATGATCGTCATTGTTCTCGTTACATATGAATATGACTCCGAGATAACTCATCGAGTTACGTTGTTCTTAAAAAAGACTTAAAAACCACCGAGTCTAATGACCTGGATATTGGGGGCTCCCAATATTGCGCGCGTACGCACGAACCAAAGCCATGCAAAGGTGAATATATGGCGCATTCAGTTCAACGGAAACGGGAAACTCTATCCAATTCTCGCAAAGCTACTGGAAAATACTCGGAAGCAATTGAAAATTCAGGAATCCAGGACCCTTCCACGAGGGAAGCAAAGGGAGGAAGGAAACACTGGAATCCACTGATGTTTCTTCGACGGGTGTACTGTACTGCTGTTAGACATAAAAAAGGATGTACATAAGTGATGTATGTCGGAAACATCAAACCCAACGATAAATCTGGCTAAGCAGGTTCGAATAGGTGGGTGATGATGAAATACAACCAAGGAACTGAAGGCTTTGAAAAGACAGTGCTCAACAGGGCAGAATAGTGAGCACAGCACTCCCAGTCCTAGTTCTGAAGTGGAGGTAACTGGAGGCTAGAGACACCTGAGTCTAGCTGACAGCACTGTCTGGGGGATCATTAGGTGAACTTTTCATCCTGGACAGCGCATGCATCTAAAGTACACCCCACATAACATGTATCTTCAAAATACGCAGTTCGATTGCACGACGACGCCAACAGTTCGCGTGTTGACGTGAAGCATGTTTCACAAGCCTCAAAGCCCGTAATTGAGAAGTACACGTTTGTGGGGTGGCAAAATTGCAACATAATAAGATTGGGTAAACCATACGACCACAAACGTATGCGAACGTCCAGCTCAACCTCATACGCATACCGTCGAGTGAGTAGCCCATAAACCTTTTATGTAGGCAATGTGGAGCTGGATGCGGCAAACAAAACCTCATTAAGACTGCTGTTTGACGAAAAAAAATTTGCCGGAAAACTGGCGGTAGGAATTTTCAATCGATCATTTTTCTGGTCAGTTCTTCGGGATGCAATCCGGGAGGCGATCAGTCCAGATTGGTGCACGAAACGTGTGTTTGGAACTGCACAAGGCCTCGTTTGAATCAGAAAAAGAACTAGCATGACTGTAGCTCAGCTGAGGATAGTAAACGTGAACAGAGTGATATAGATTATGTCACGATATAAAGTCTACGACAGCAGACCAGCTATCGAATTGTTGAACCAAGCCACAAGCTGCACAAAAATTGTTGGTGCTGGAGAATCAACTGAGTACCTCGTATTGATTTTCTCCCGTATGTTGCACAGTGAAAGGGCTGACTCGGGATCCTATTTTCGATTGCGTTTTAATATACTTAGTATGAATCGATTCCCTAGATTCCGCAGACAACTCAGTACCGGCTTTGACCTACGTGGTACTTATCACGTAGGGGTAGCCCCCGGAACCTGAGATAATCAGTCCCCGATAGTTATTTGGTTGAAAGTGCAATTCTAGGCACACATATATGTCGAACACCACTATCGACCTTAAGGCGGAAGATTATCGATGGGGTACTAAAAATGACGAGCTCCGTCGAATCCGCAGGCCCAGTACGATCGGTATGCACTCAAAAGTGGACTCCCAACTAAATATGGATTTAAGTCAAGACTGATCGTCCCATATTCCGTTGAGTACGCCTAACTAATGAGCCTCGAATACGTCGGTAAAAGGCAGTAGAGTGCTTATGTATTATGCGTCATTGTTTCATACTGTTCATAACGAAACAAAGAAAAGTTTGGTGAATCACATCTCAAAGCAGCCTGTGTGCTCCATAACATGCGGAAGAATAACAATAGGGTACCGGATATGAAGGAATCTGCGCAGCTTGCGGTTCCAGCAATTTTAACATACACGTGAGGCCAAAATTGTGCTCAGATAATTAATAGAAGCTAGTCACTTTCAAGACGAGCCACCAGGATAGTCTTATCTTGAAGTGGAACATTCGTGTAAATGTGAACTATCTGAATAACTTTTCAGTAGCGAAGGGTTAGATAAGCCGTTCTAACTTATCCGAACGTGGGCTTTCATGAATTCTCTTCACTCGGAAGTGGTCACTGCCAAATCTCACTGAATAACCAACTGAGAATGCATGGATCAGCAAAGGCGCACGGCAAAATGAGTTCTGCTTGGATATCTCACCTTCGCTAAACGCTTCCAATGCGTCTGGTACATGGAAGAACAGGTGTACCAGGAGTTTCAGAGCGAATCTTGCGGCCTGTGTAGAGTCAGAGTGGGGATGTTACATAATTAGCGGAACACATATTGTATTTGCATTCGAAGAGAGAAGCTAGTTGAAATAAAGTTGAATGTAGAAAACTGGGTGAATTAGGGCAAAAAATAAACCTAAGGAAAAAACCTACGACGAAACTTGAGTACGACCTGGTCGTACTGGATTAAAAACATGAATAGTATTGGTGAGAAATGGTCACAAAAACGGTAACAACATGAAAGCTCCGTCCAATTGTGGGAACGTTTCAAGTTCAAGTCAACTGGGTGGTGAAAAGCTTGAACTTCAAAACCCTGACACATTGCGGCCTAACCTCGTGGCCGATTACCAAACACTGAAATTTTGATTCTATCCAAATACACATACCACAAAATCAATTACACAGACGTTCAGCTTTGGTATCATTTCGTCGCTTAGCTGCTGTGCAACTCGGAAGAGGCACGAGGGCTGAGATACTGCCAGGTTGTCCAAACCTAGGCAGGAGCAATCGAAAAGCCAGGGCAGGGTTCGAACCACGGACCATGCTATTGATAGTTCCGCGCTTCAACCGCAGAGTTATTTTGATCCCTCAGAGATACTAAAGGTGTAGGTTGGTTCACGCTGCTTACGCATACGGCAGACATTATCTAGAAGGTTTAGAACTATCGAGCTGGTAGATGGCACGGCTCATTCTCAGGTTGGTTTAACTTAGCATGAACTTAGCAATTTACCGCCGATCAAAGTGACATAGAATTACAAAAAACCTAATCCAGAAAGAGCCATATCTTTTACTGACAACGATGAAACAATGCCAAAGAATTGAAGCAATGGGCCCAGTTGAAGGCTGACGCAGATCTCTGCCTTGCAACCCCCACGTTTTACTAGAGATGTCGTACGATGTGGATGTGAATGGAAGGCAATGGTTTCAGTCTTCAGCCGTACTGTCTAAATGAAACGGAACATTTTCAGCACGCTAGCATTAGACCCATTCCTTACAGAATTTCATCCTTTCTCATAAGAGGGCAGTTTTATGGTACAGTAGTAGGGCAGCGTTTAAAGAAGGCGCTGCCGACAATGATGCTGCTGAATCGCCTCACCTCGATGCATACAAGTGGTATCTGACCAGGAGTATTTTTAACTTGCGAGATGACTCAAGTGGTTAGAGCGCGAATTTACTGAACGGAAGGTCCGTGGTTCGAACCCGACCTCTGCCTCTCGACTTCCCCTGTCTAGGATTGGGCAACCTGGCAGTATCTCAGCCCTCGTGCTTCCTTCGGGTGGCATGGCAGCTAGGCACCGGAAGGGTGCTACAGCTGAACGATTTTTTTTAAATTGCCCCATGATTATGGGATATTAGCCGAACCATGAAGGTAGTCTTCCTGTCTAGCAAGTCCAGTTATATATATATATATATATATATATATATATATATATATATATAAACCAATCAAAACCCCAAAGCAACCTAGTCCACCGGACTTCGTATCGGAGTGGCTCACCTTGGAGTTAATTCAATCCACCACCGTAACAGGCGTCAACAATCCAACTAAGAATACCTAGTTGGATACACCTCTTTCAAACACACCATATGTGCTTCCGTTGGACTACGCTAGCCTTTTAATTTCATTGAGTACAACAACCCAGTATAAATTTTTTCGAAACCAGCAGCAATCTGGTCGTTGACTATCGATGCCATTAACTTCCAAATATTTGTAGTTGAGCAGGTGTCGTATCCGATGAAGCAAGAATCGATTCAGGGGACAGCTAGCATACAGTTCGTAAGAAGCAAGAAGGCCAAAATATTCTCGGACTCACTGGGTCTGGACTCCAACTGCGAATATTTCAACATGAATTTGCTACTTAATCCATCCACGACCTCAACCGCATCAAAAATATGGCAGAGCCCTGGTAAATTGTGATTACCGAATGAGATCTGAATCTAAAAACTGATGACCTATTACGTGAAAATAAATTTTAGTTTGACATTATGTTTGCTTGGTCGGTAGTTTGTCTAGAGTTTGTCTAGAGAGTTAAAGGTTGGTCAGGTCGTTTACCTACGTTGGTCCGAGCACAGACTTCTATTAGAGCGGGAGGGCTTCAGGCGTTCGAAGCTTCACGGAATGCAGCACCGGCTAGGCACAGACCGAAACAGATGGAAGTGCCTTCATAAATGGGCTAACACTGCTTTCATTGCATGAAGGTAAGTAGCGGAAACAATGGGAAAATGGAGAAGACAGCAGTTTAGGGAACAAACCAGTTGGTTCGCCGGATCGATTGCGCGAACGCAAGCAACACGGTTCACAGGCGTTTTGCCACCGGTAGGAGTCAATCCCAAGGTGCACGTTTTAGGGTGATCACACACCGCTGTCAAAATCACGTGATGACAAAGCCGAACAGCATCACAACGACGTAAACACCCAACCAGTTGACGGTCCGTTGCCAAGAGAGATAGTAGCTGCATCAAGTAGCACCGGGATTTCCCTGTGAGTCGTTGAGCGGAAGACGATATCGTTGGTGACTGCAGTCCCGGCCAGCAGAGGGTAATCAATCTGCGTATGACGTTATTTGTGAACAAGCGCTGGAAAGAGAACAGGAGTGGTATCACAAAAAGAAAGTTTGCATCCGAAGAAATTTTAGAAAGTTTATAAGAGTACCCAACAGTGTAATCTTTTTTCAAGTTAAACAGCAAGCAGTTCAGAAGGTTTCATTTGCAAACCTCCCATAATCTAACGCTCCAAGACAGATAAGTATCCTAGAATTCAGAAAAGAGCAGTAACTATTCCCCAGAATGAACTTGTCCGTGTGACAGCCTCTTTAATCCACGCAACCTAGTGGTTGGACAAACGTTCTGCTTTGTCATGTGAATGCGAGTGGCTCAAAAACAACTAATGTGCCTGCCACGAAATTAAAAAGTGCTACCTACGAACTGGTGTACATCCTTAGAAGTTAGCTGGGACCAAAAAGATGCAGTTTAGTCGCTCTTCCCTGGAATGTTGTCTTCCGAGGAAACAGAAATAATAACAGCGCGAAAACGGCCCACTGAGTGGACACTGCGCAGTTGACAGAACCCATAACGAGGGAAGTCCAAAGTTTCCGGCCCTCTCCAGTCCAGTTCCAAGTCCATGACATGGGCTGCAATGTGTCCAAGTGACTTTGGAAGTCATTCACTAGCGTCACGCTATTCGTCCTTCCACACTACGACCAACTTTAATACGACCATGTTCGCCCGGGATTTTCGAAGTCGTAATGAAGAGGAACTACTACGACTATAGGGTCCAGAGACAATAAGCAACATGACCTTTCATGGATAGTGAACAGCTAACGAGCCAATTTAGTATTTCATCACGTGATTCTGTTAAACAGAACGGAATCCGTAGTGGCCACTGAGAAGGAGCTACAGGCTCAAAAGCAAGGCTTGCATGAAAGGCACCAATTTAGGATAAAAGACATCTAACAGGCAAAATTGTTGGTAACGCACTGGGAAGTGTTTTATAAAAGGTTGACGATTTCAGATATAGTTATAAGATGGAAAATGATGGGCAGCTGCAAAGTTTCAGAGTAGTCATCTCAATCAACTCATCACACCCTCAAATACTAGAAAATGTGATGCGGCCCACGAAATTCACGGGCGGATTTTCAAACTTACTAGAGCAGCAGCGTGTCTGGATCTAATCTGAGTGGTCTGAGACAGAACGGAACTCAACTCCTCGGCTCCGAAAAGACTGCGCAACAAAAGGAGGCAGGATTCTTGCAAAAGAGCATCGGTATCCGAGTGCAGTATGACTGAAGAAGAGAGTATGAACAAGAAGGATCAAGCAGATTATTGGGATGGGATGTTTCCAGGATTTTTCTGGAACTTTCTGAAGGAAACGACAGTAAAAAGAATGCTCAAGGAGCCAATCAACACGTATGACAACGTGACGGAGCTTCCGTAACTGAATGATGTGTGGCGCCATATCCCGCCTAATTGAGAGCTAATCACGCTGCTGATCAATCGCTCGTGGCCGAACGGTTAAGTGTTCAAACTGCTAGTCGGGAGGTCGCGGGTTTCAGGATTATTGGAGTTGCGTGAGTTACGCACTGTTGAGGACTCTCAATGAGGATAAAACAGCGAAACAGTGTTTCTCGGCTTCTCAGCATAGATTGACTTCATTTTCAGGACGAAATCTCCGTTAGGATGTCAGACACGGTTGGGACCTGGATTGTACGGAGAATCAAAAGAAGCGTAATAGCTACCAAGTACTTAGAGGGTTAAAATAGCTTTCTAAAGCCTACATATGGAAGAAGCTCACAACGACATGGAGTCGCTGCTGAGAGTTGGTCGTTGTTTAAGAGGAAATTGAGCCAAAGTCAACCATGAAACGTAGTGCCCAGGATCTCATGAAGCAAAAGAGTAACGTGTCACCACGAGATTGTAGAACTAATCGTCATACGGAGACAGTTAGCTCAGAGTAATAACAAAATTCCTGGGCAGTCAGTGGGACAACTGGACGTTTTTAAACACATCCAGACGACATGCTACGGAAGAGTGCCCAAGGCGTGCAGCGTATCAGTTAGAGCGGTGTTGCTTCAAGGATATAAAAGCTGGTCTCTTCGGGTAAGAGATATCTAAAGACTATCTGATTTCGATTGCTTGCGGAGCATTTCGTGCGTTTGATGGCAGCAATATGTTAGTGACAACATGTCTTACGAGATGACAAGAAGTCAGACCTGACGGAGGTGATCGCTGGCTTGGACATATCCTGCAAATGAGAATCAAATGACTCCTCTTAATTAGTAGTGTTTGCGTTTCTAAGGCCAAGAACACTCGACTATCATCAGCTGGAATGCGCGGTTGGGAGATAGCTTAGGACTGGAAACTTTGTCGGATAAGGCTCAAGACTGTAATCAACGGCGACTCTGCTGTTCATTTTTGCTCCCAACAAATCGGCTCTGTTCCTAATTGTCTTTGCTTTCGCACACCACACTATTTGTACAAATTTATGGCTTGGCTCGATGACTCTTCCACACCAAGTGAATATTAAACGCGTATGTATACACAACCAAACAGCAACATAAATACAGCAGACTGTGGGAGATGCTTACGACTGGTAAGATGCTGGAAAGATACGCCTGCTACAACAATGGGTAGAAAGATAAATGCGGTTGTCATGTGTCAGACAGACCTAAAGCCAGAGGAGCAACCATGGTGTCGGCATCCGTCCTCGACTCCCATCCTCGAAGATCTATCATGATTTGCCCAGTATGCTAGTTAACCAGTCTCCATTTCAAATTCTTACATAGGAGGCCGTCCTTCTTATGGTAAAGGAAGTAAAAAGAATCATTCATTTTAGGAAACAGCCGCGCACGTACAATGATTAAAGTTCGGCAACAAACCAAGTCTTGGACAACAGATTACATTACATAACATTACCATTAATCAACTGCACCAAAATATCTGAACGGGTCAGGATGTTCTCCGATAGAGCCGAACAGTCACGGACAATGCTATTGATCAGTCCACACAGATCCACACATACGTTTGAGTCCTTCTCAGACCACCACCGATTTCGATCAAGCAGTTGTAACAATCTGGAAAAACAAACGGGAAATTAGTTGTCCGTGGCTCGAATCCGAGCATACATAGTGCTTATGAGCCTCTGTGACGGTTAAACAGCTGTCCACATCCGTACTCATCATGGCGACTGTAGTGTCTGTCGAATAAGAAACCAGTTGCGGTAGGACGATTTAATGCAAACAAGGCAGCGGTGTTGCAACGGCAAAGCAAAGTAGATGAAAAATCCGCCAAATACTCTTATTTGCACAACAGTTTGCTTTCAAACGGAAACTCAAGTGAATGCAGCGGAATCTCTCGCGTATGACGTTCTTCAACTGACTATGCTGCACAAGGTCGCCCCATGTTTTTAATGAGCCCCTAAAATGGCGAAACCATTCGTAGGCTGTCGAAGAGTGCCCAGTAATCGGATCAGTAGTTTGCTAAGTTTAGATGGAAAATTACTAATATCAAGTAGAACTGGATGAATGAGGGCCGAACAGTGACTGTCCAACCGTCTAAACAGGTGACACATCGCCTAACAGAGTCACGAATGGAATGTTTCAGGCACATGCCGTGGCAAAGAAAGGCGAGTAAAAACACGTCACGTGTACACACGTGATCGAACAGCCGTTGATTTTATATGAGGCAGCATGGTAAAACTTCATGGAACCGGTACAGTAATCTTATCAAAGGGGACGGGTGATCGATGGAAATAGGTTTTTACGTAAGAAAGGTTCAGTACGTCGTGTTAGCAACGACCTAGAATGTAACGGTCTAGTGCTAAATACCCCTACGGTTTTGTTCTGCCTGCTGTAGACAAAAATTGATCAACTCATAAGACCTGTTCAACCAAACAGGACTTGATATAGGGGAGAATGCTAACAGCGACGGCCGATGTGGCATGAGAATATTGTTAGTTGTAAGTGTCATGGTTGTACGTGGGCTGGAATACTGTCAGGGCGCCCACATCTAGACAAGAGAATGCTAATCGCTGGATTTCTGAATCACTGGTGAGAGTATGTAGCCAGCTACTCAACTAAACAGATAATGGACATGTCACAAACACTCTGAACAATACGGCCGTCGAAGTGATTGCCATTCTTAGGATAATGCAGTCGTAGTGATAGGCTAACATCCGAAATCCGCCATGTTCTAAGGTGTTGTAGCAACGTGTCCGAACTCTCCCCCGGTGGACCACCATTACCAATGGCTCCCATAGCAGCTGTTATCAGGATTAACTCGCCAAGTATGAGGTAGTAAACATGACAGAAACGTTTGCCAAAATGAACTATGGAGGTAGAAAAGCCAGCACCGGTGTTGCTGCCCGCTGCACCAAGGATGTGCACATTCGAAGTGTACTGCCAGGCGAGGTTTCAGAACCACGAAGATACGGATGGAAGACAGTTGACAGGAAAAAGATGAAGAACCTACGCAGTAGATGCACTGATGGATTTTATAACGCGGTATTCCAGAAGACCCTGCATTGAGCTTCAACAGCCCCAGTCACCAGAAACATGCCGCTATGATACGTCAACAGTGTCTGGGATAGTCCTATTGAGATGCTGTCTACTGGGCTATCCGGGCTCATGTAAATGGCAAGATTATGGTGTAATAACCCATCTGCCACCAAGGTTCCTAGGGTCATGGTTCTTAGATAACTCTACGTTAAACGTTTTCTGGAAGGCAGCTTATCCCGATTCCGAAGGAATAGACAAGGGGACCCATTCTTGTGGTACTGAGAATCCGTCTCCAGATCATTCGAACGGCACCCACAGGAGTTCCGAACCTAGCTCACTGTAGCAGAAAACTCGCTACAAAAAACATTATTCATGACGGCGTTCGACTTCAGGAATAACGCCCATGTTATTGCTACCGCTACGCCAAGCGTAAAGCATGTGGTATTGCACGGTATAGACAAAAACAGAAAACAACCAGTTGTCGCTGTATCAAACGAATACTGGACTGGTTATTGTCTACCACCAGCAGTATTCTTAAACATCGGCAGGGGAACCTCAGTGACTGAGGTACAAGCTGTACACGCGCAACACGTGGTTTAAACTATTTAAAGCTATTTGCACGTGACGTGGTTGCTAGTGAAACACGTGACGGTTCACGATGCCCAGATGTATGAAGTCTTAAGTAGCATCGATGTGCTGTTAAAAGCGGATTTAACGCCACAGCATGTGATAGAGTGACGAACGCAGTAGGCCGAGGGTGAAAAAAGTGCACGTCAGTGATCAGGGAGGCAAAAGATAGTGCTTTTTTAGGTGAACAAGAAATTCTTCCCCAAAACCAAAAGTTTGGTTGGAAGAACCGAAATAATACGATACAAGAAGTAGAATAATGGATCGTCACACGAATCTACTAGAAGGTAGCTTTAAGATACCGTCAAAAATCGGTCTGTCAATAACGTGCTGAAGTGTGTTTTGCGCGCAGGCGATGTGATACTGGTGTGGCCATCCTGAGCACACAATGGTCTCAACAAGCTGCCTCGGACGTCGCACTCAGACTAAATAGCTGTACACATCTACAAACAGTGTGGTGTGAAATCAGATTAGTGCACACAAATGACAACACAAGTGATTCTGCGGAAAAAATCACATTCTAAACACTATCCTCCTGTCCTGGCGAAACTATTCGGGTGAGTCCACACCAAAGAAGGGAAGACAAGAACGCGAGTTTCACTCTCATTAGAGTTCCTCAGCACGGTGTATCCCTGGTTGCTCTGGAATTTGAACTACGGACAGCTGATATGGTAGACAAGCGTAGTACTGCACTACCAGCGCACATTGTGCGCACCTAAGTTATCAACTCCGAGCAAACGAACGTGTTCAAGGCTTGAGTGCTGTGACTGTTTTGGTCGACACTAACTATAATGACTTCGATAAGTACTCTCATTTACAAACAAATTTGGTTTTGACAGGAAACCACCGAATCTAGCTGAATCTCTTGTTTATGGTCACCTGTGTTACGTTTAGCAACTAAACTGGTTTTGCAGATCAACAGACTTACCTACTAGGATTTCCCACTCAGGTAACGTCACGGACTCTTGAAACTTGCTAGGCAATTTTTTTCTGTAGGATTTATAGAATTTGTAGATTTTAGATTTGTAGAATTTACATTCACACCACTCTTAGTTGAACAGTCCTCCCTTAGTACTTCTCTAGCAACCTTCCAACGCTTGATGGAGACAGTCTTACGCGGCCCCATTCCAAAGCTTTGTTTCGGCTACCCGAAGCATGTCACTATTAGACAGGAACAGAGGACATCTAAACAATATGAGAACTGTAGTAAGGGGTCGCTGAATTGTAGTTGCAAGAGATCGGCTTAAAAGTTGATCCTAAGAAATGGCACCTTTTGAATGTGGAGAGAAACTGTTCGATGCACACAGCATATAGCGCCGGTGGAGGGAGTGAAAAATTGGCAGACAACTAGCTCGGCCTTCGGCCGGTGTCATATTATGGAAAGTTTGTGCCAGGACTTTCGAACACAAGTGCCCCCCGCAAATGACTTACTATTGCAAAACAAGAGATTCTCATGGGGTATGGGGGAGCGAAATACGTTTGAAGTAGTATGTCTAGCTCTGTTTGGTAGTCACTGTGAACCTTCCGCCCATCCCTGGAACGGTTGGTCCATTTGTCCTAGAAACAGGTGTCAGAGATACAGTAACTTGTGCGGTAGTGGCAGGACGCGACAAAAATGGTGCCGAACGCGTGGCAGCCGACGGGAGTCAAACATGGAATAAAGCCGAATGGAACTGTTGCATATTATGAAAGAATTACTAGCTCTGAAAACTCATCGAGAGCAATCTTGTGAGTAGTTTCACTCAGGAAAATATAATTGGATATGTCAAATATCGTACCGCTGAGAAATGAGGCGGCCTTTATTCAGCACATTTAGTTGAGGAATATCATAAACCAGAGATTCAGCTGAGTCTCTAGTAAAAACCAAATTGGTGTACCAATGAGTGTATTCCTTGAAATACTAGCTCTGAGTTTTTCTACGAAGCAGTATCGATACTACCTGTTAAGGCAGCATTTCATAGTACGAAGGGGCCAGGATTTCTAGAATCCAGAAAGGCAATTAGCAAGTTGGTAAAAGTCGCTACAGGAACAAGAAGTCGAATGTCAGCACCACCACGGCGGATGATACCAGTGTAACCGCAGACACTACTAATGAGGCATGCGAGTAGTCTGTGGTCTTGTCGAAGTTCCCCCATCCCGCGTCTAATGGAAAGTGAAGTTTATTACGGAACTTTTGTGGAACTGCTTTGCAGTGTTCGTTTACAACTGAGTGATAGTCAATGAATATCCATGAAAGTTCCAGGATACGCGTGAGAATACTCAGTTTTTAAAAACTAGGTGCATATGAGATGTTTACTCTCCTGCCCAATCGTTTGTAACTACTTAATTGGTGTTTGCTAATGAACGACTTCGCGGCGAAGGGCTTTTTTCCTTTCACCAGAAGGCCGAAGCCCTATCGAGGAGACCAAAGTGTAGTCATGGTGTCTGCTTGACCCACAATGCTCACAAAGTACAAATTGCGGGCTTGCGGCATTAGTAGCAAACTCAGGCGACGGATGATGAAATAAAGCTGAAATTGTCACGAAAGAGCAGACCTACAAGTAAAGGAATGACTGTGAAAGGATACGAGTTATGGGACCAACGGACAATCTAGTACGGCCCAATGTAGACAGCCAAACTTGCTGTTTCGCGAACTGATACATGACACTCAGAGTAATCCACATCGCGAGAAAATCATCAGAAGTGAAACATTTCTCGGCTCAATACAGAGCATGTGATCTTTTTCATTAATAGTTTCTGTTGGGTCATAATCGACTGCATTCAAAGCGGTAAATTCGGCAGTGTGTCGGAATTTCGAAACCAGATAATCAAATTAGGTGGGACCAAAGATGAATAAAACTTAACAACCACAACGAGGATTAGTGGTCGTCCGAGGAACAACACCGACAGAGTGGGAATAACCAAAAGTAACATCGAAAAAACCCAATTCAGAAGGGGCAGCTACCTCGACCAAGACAGGAGGCTGGCAGGACCATAAACGTAGGCCCTTACCAGAAATGTCTCGGACACACATTACCCACACTAATTCGGAAAGACTGTCTTCTGCTTCCGGTTGACTTGGCTCCGCGACTGCCAGACAATACATCATTTTGCGAGTTTGGAGGAAGAAACCAAGTGAAGTCAACGTGAGTGCACTATCTGCAAAGAACGGGATATCGCCTACTGACTCGAACAGAAACCGTTTGAAGCACTTTCCAAAGTTTTCTATTCGGTGTCGCAAAATAAGTAACCAAAAACCCACCGAACCACACGTTCCTGTACGCATGGGAGTTGGTGCGGAAGGTTAGTGGAAAAGGCCAAAATCAAATCGAAAGGTAGCCAAAACGACATGAATATATCTGGACCGCCAAACAAGCAAATCAACTTACCGCGGTCGAATGACATCACTATTCCCAATCACACACTTGTTCATTGCACTACCAACAGCGAATTGGCGGAGCAACCTGAATAATAGTTAAAAACGGATAAATACGGTGCATCGAACGGTGGAACACACATTACAAATGGTATCAAATCAAGATATACAGCCACATGCCGAGATTTTTCTTTGCATTTAGATGTCGGCCACAACCGCTTCGTAGATTTTGGCATTGAAGTTTGCCGGATTACATACAGTATAGCCGTTCCTTTCTAGAGGTCATCTGAAGGGACAGACTATAAGGTCCAACCGAAATCTGTCGCTTCCGAGTAGTTTTTCCTAAGGGTGGTATGTCTAAAGAAGTTGGTCTCTTAAAAACCGCGAGCTAATTTGTTACTACCTGAGCGAACGAAAACACATATAGCGAAATCTCACAAATGATGACTGGAAGTTATTTTTTTTTAGCAAGATGAGCCTGTTCATCTGGCAGAATAACCCGTCCTGATTTACATCCCAACGCACTGACTCGTTAGGATGTCCTCAAGAGGGGATTCCTTCAATACTAGAACAAAATCCATTTATTCTAATATTTTGGGTTTCCAAGACGGAGAACCTCATTTGCAAAAGGCGATTACACTGCGGAAAAATGATCCACTCAGAAACCAGACAATTGTTATTGAAAGCACAGGAAGCTACTGAGAGTAACCACTTCCTAGGAGCCTAATCCACCAATATTCTTAGTAGTGAGAGTCGCTTCGAATTGTGAGTCCGATATCGTGTGGTCAGAACTATAAAAGCATGACGCCCCAGATAACCGGATAACCGGATTGGTCACAAGTGTGCTCATGAGCCTCTAGATAAAAATGATGCGCCTATATATGTGCCCCACTTACTTGAACTCGTTACTGATTCACGTAATATCTAGGGGGAGGGGCATAACGAGTGTGAAAGATCGATTTTCTTAGAAGCCACTAGTTCCAAATCACCTTTTACTTTTTTGGTACAGGGCGTCTTTGAAAATGAATTTACCTTTTATCCGAAAACCATGTCCTCTACGAGGCCTGTGTTTGTGCACGACACTATTTAGACGCACGGTTGACTGGCCAGAAGAAAGCAATGGTCAGTGAGACGGTAAGTGAAAAAGGTGGCTCATTAATTCACTCTCAAGAAAGTCCACTGGAAAGATGGGCCAAACACTTCGAAGAACAGTTCAGCTGGCCCCTGTAACACAACCCATGGAGTCAGTGCACACGGGCGAATGGAATGTAAACCCCCATAGCCCAGCAGAATAAGTAGTGAGAAGGCTTCACGACTGTACGGCCTGTATTCAGCCCTCTTCAAAAAAGGCGGAGAATCCCTGGTGACCTATCTAACAAAGCTCATTGGTGCAAGTTACGGTAACGAAGCATAAGTGTCAAACACTGATGTTATAGTGTAGGTGATGATGATGATGACTGGTGCGATATGGAATGAAAAGAAAGTGTCAGCAGAGTCAGGCATGGTGACAATTATTCGTCTTCGAGAAAAATGTGAAAACAATCGTGGCATTAGCGTGGTAACTGTGGCATTGAAGACGCTCTCTGGTTTTATCCTTCGAAGGTTGACTGAACACACAGAGGCAAATTCGTGAAAACCAAGCTGGGTTCCGTACTGTATCGATCATATTTTCACCGCGACACTGCTCCCAGCAGCCAACAATGGTCTTCCTTGACTTGAAAATTGTCTTCGACTATGCTGACCGTCAGGCACTATGGCGGTGTCTGTGAAGCAAAAATGTCCCGCATAAATTCTTGACTCTCCCTAAGACCCTGTACGTCAACTACTGTGGACACGTGGTGGTCTATGAGAAGCTCTCGCCTGAGTTCACTCCATCAATGGGTGTCAGACAAGGCCTCTTTCACTTTTCGTCTCCAACATCGCCACTGGAATGATTATGGAAGACTCTACAAGCCTTCGACTCCTGTAGGGTGGAAATGCTTCAAGGGCATTCGCTTACACATATCGAGTGTGCATACGATATAGCTCTTCTTGGATCTGACGACATCGTAATGCAGGCGTTAGATGACATAAATGTACGTAGTACGAGTGAATCTACCAAAACGCTTGAGTTAAGGAAGTTAAGGAATAACCAAATATGGGTAAGAAACATCACAACTAACTTGATGGACTGAAGAACCTCGGACGCATCACCAGAAAGAAGACCGGACTGGACGGACTGTTCCAAACGTTCTACCACATCGTTCCAAAGCGAACCAACTCCAGCGGTCTTTTTGTTATCCGAAAGTTTCAACGGCGCTGTACTTTCTCCGTGAGATGTGAATTCATCACAACGCTTCTCGATGGCGAGTGGCTGCAAAGTGACATACCAAAGTAAATTGACAGGTATATTTACCTCCACACAGGAACTAAAACGTTAAGGTAATCCACTGGGCAACACCGCTTAGCATCGTATCTCTAGTCGATTTATAGTTCTTTCGCGTGGAAACGATGCACAATAAGGAATATGTCGGAGAAAGGTTTGAGAGAACAACACAAAGTAAGAATCGGATTTGCATTGTTCTACATTTCAGACAATAAGTGTTCTTCACCAGGAACTAGGTAAGTAAAAGATACTGAACAGCGCAAAGCCAACTAACTGTTGCCCAGGGTCCACAGTAGCTATCTATTTGGTAGAATTGACCTAGACAGGCACAGAGTGAGCGGCAGCTGACCATCTGCTGTGTTTTCAATAAATCTGATCACAAACAAGAAAGAACCTGGCCATGATTACGATGTAACTAACTGTTACACATATGGAGGGCTGATGGCCCAGGGCGTGGCAACAGAGCAGATGGCACGCCATCCTCCAGCAACGTATACAGGATAACGACCAGGTCCTCAGTCAAGTTGTGAAACTCGAGTGTTTCTATTTACTGATAAAGAACACGTCACAATCTGCTCCAACACACTTTGTGAAACAGGCACGAGACCTCTCACTCAATCGGGATTCATAAGGGAGGGGGGTAAGAATACAGTGACAAATGAAACCCACGACCAGTTTTTACCTCGACCGAGCAGGGGTCGAACACTTCGTAACGTCCAAAATCTTACTGGTCAAGCTCCACCCAAAGGGTCCCTCGATTCCGCTAAACCGAAGCTAAAAGGTCCGTCAATTTCGCAATCGAGGAAATAATGAGACGAACGCTGGAAGGCCTTAAAAACCTTGGTGTTCGAATAGCTGCAGACTAAAATTTGTCCATCTGGAATATACGGACGACATCGCTCTCATCTTCGAAAAGAAAGCGCAAGTGTTTCAAATAACCTCTTGTCGATCTGGAATATGCAGACGATATCGTTCTCATCTTCGAAGAGGAAGAGAAGGCGCGGTTGTTTTTGGATGAACTGACAAAAGTCATCCCGTCCACTAGCATACACTTTGCACCCACAAGGTGTAAGGTCATGCTGCTGGACATGCAGTCACTGAACAGGCCACTTACAATCCAGGGAGAGGCACTTGAAGCTGTGGAGCGTTTTACGTACCTTCGAAGTTGCATTAGTTCCGACTTTGGTGTGACAGATGAGATCAATGTACGCATCTGCAAGGCTCAGTCGCGTTTGCTAATTTGAGACACCTATGGCGTCAAAGTGGTGTATCCCTGAACCTCAAGGGACGTGTGTATCAGGCTACAGTGCGGGCTGTTTTGTTGTATGTCTGAGACTTGGCCTGTTCGAGTAGCGGAACTGAGACGTCTTCAGGTCCTCGACAATCGTTATCTTAGAACCATAGCTCGTGTGGGTTGGTGTCGTCGTATCCGTAACGAGGCAATTAGAAAGTGAGTTTTCGGCTGTGCAACGGGTACTTCCATTGAAGAGTGTGTCCAGCACCACAAGCTGCGTTGGTTGGGACACGTGTTGCGTATGGCTAACCATCGGTTGCCGAAGAGAGTGCTGTTTTCCGTGCCCAATCCAGAGTCGCGGAGGCAGAGAAGTGGCCAACCCTTGACCTGACAGAGGGGTATGAAAGAGATTAAAAAACTTTCGGGTGCTGTCGGTGCTGCTAGCCTTCCAGGGGACCGCGTGATCCTCACTGCGCCTGGTTGGAGACGCTGCAAGATATGGTTGCTAATCTTTGTTAATGGCGTTCTTGTTGTCAGTTTCTATCCAGGTTGCCTGAATGAGTGTCTGGAGGTGTAGGCACTTCGGAATGATTGTGGTAAGCTAGCACTAAGTCCCTTACCCGTCCACCTTCATTCTTTTCTTCACAGTAAGGCTTTCAATAAAAATGGTTGTACGGCAGCGAAGCATCGGTGTTAAACACTGACGTCATGCTGTCGATGGGGATAATGATTTTGGTTGATTTATATGTAAGTATTGGTGATGTACAACCTTCTCACTGGGTTTCGACTCATTAGGTTTCCTTCTGTTTTGCGTCCACATAGACTGTCATGAACCCCTACTTTCGGAGAACCACTGACCCGCAATGCTTCCATTGCCTGCATAGTACAGGTGAAGTCCTGGTTTCCCTGTTAGATGATGTTCTGTTGTCTGTAGAGTGCACAGTACCCTTAAGGTATAGGCAGCTGGTGCAGACAAGGGGTCGGAGGAATTCGACAATCGGTCTATCTGGTCATTCTGGAAACCCGTGAACCACCAAGTATAGCAAGTGACATTTTACTCCATGCTTTACATTCAATGGACAACTGTTCCGTCCACATCCGTCATGCTTCGCCGGTAGATTTAATGGAGAATCTGGCTCATGCTTCCGAGTACGTGTTCACCGTGGCAAAAAACGTGCAACATGATAAAAAAAGCCTCAGGCACCAGGTATACTTGTGTGCAAAAAGACCGCAAACTGAATGGCGCGCGTCAAGCCAGTGAAGTGTTGAGTGAACCGAGGAATTTGTAAATAAATTTGGGGTGCTAAAAACGAGACGAATTTCACCCCTTATGCTGGTACTTGGTTTACTCTTCATGCCACTGTAATGTCAAAAGGCACGACAGATTCGGTCAGCCCTCAATGGAAACAAAGGAAGATTACTAAAAATTTATTTATACAGTGATCATGAAATTTCCCACAAGGCCAAGTCGGACTATTCACGATAGGTCATGAGGCGCAGAGTTAAAAATCATTCGACTCCGATTGCACATATTCTGACCAATCAGGACACGGACACTTTCATTCGAAGCCAATTTACCACATGTGTGTCCAATCGACGTGGTGTTCTGTTATTTCGAGCGGCTCAGTCAACTCTACCTAGCTCTTGGTTATGATTTTCATCCGACCGAAACCTGGATTTGGATTATGGTTCTATTGTTTCAATGCTTTTATACAGGAGTTAAATGTCGGAGGTTGGTAGGATACGGTGGCAAATTGTCCGCAGATCTCGGGTGTGTTTGGAAGTGGAGTAACGGACATTGATCACCTTTATGGTTTTCTACTGGATGAATAGTACCCAATACGGTGTAGCATAAAAGCACCACATTTCAACTACTCGGGATCCCTATTCCAGATGGAAAGCGCATTCAACGAAAACACGATGCGATAAACCTAGTTTTTGTGCACCCCCGTAGAGGATTTTGAATTCGTGGCCGCCAATGTTGGTGGCATTTGTGCGTGTGGAAATTTGATGACGGGACCGTCTTTGGAAACATGGTAGGTACGAATGAAACATCCGCAAACAAGCCTTCATTAGTTGGGGAAAGGTTAGTCTGAGATAGCCGTTCTTGAAATGGCAAATGATGAAGTTGCAAAACAATATTAACAGCCCTGTTCTGGAAGTTTTGCATAGCCGCTTTATCACATCTGAGCCAGGGCAACTAAGCTTCCCTCCGGTGCACTAGTGCAATCAGACTGGGTGTGGCAGTGCCGCGCCATCATCGCGCTGACATACTGCGGTTTCTGGACAGCCCTGTAACCGACACCGTGGTTGCGGCAATCGGACAGGGGATGAGCATTCCAGTGGCGGATGAATCTGGGTTAGACGGGGGTTTTCACACAGGTAGAGTCAGGCGGATTTGGAATCACGGGTAATTTTGATTCAGTTTGAGTAATAAAATAATAATAATTCAACTGTAACACACTTTCGGTGCCTAGTTGCCACGCCACCCGAAGGAAGCACGAGGGCTGGGATATTGCCAGGATGCCCAAGCCTAGACAGGGGAAGTCGAGAGGCAGAGGTCGGATTCGAACCACGGACCTTCTGGTCAGTAAATTCGCGCTCCAACCACTTGGGCCATCTCGCCCCAGTTGGAGTATCGTGTGGGTGTATAAGGGGAACCAGACAAGATCAGTGAATGACGGCCATACGGGGCGTTTGGAGCAGCTACTGCCGAAGTAATAATAATGATAATGTTTATTCCCAACTGGTGGGTGGCATACTGTCAGGCATGATCATAATGTTACAGTCAGAATAAAAGCATGACTGAGGGGGTTGTGAGTACAGGGGATTGCGTGGAAAAGGGGCAGCGTCACGAGCAGTGGGCAGTATCCGGGGCAATAATAATAATAATAATAATAATAATAATAATAATAGTTTTATTTCCCAATTTGTAGGGGCATGCCGACTGAGGCATGATCGGGCCATTACAACCTGAGCGCGGCAGGTAAAAACACAACGGGCATGCCTATTACGTGAAAAGTCACCGCATTTGCGGGAATCAGAAAAAGCAGAGGACAGTAGGCATGAGGTACGACGAGTTCAAAGATGAAGCCTCCAGACCTGAACTAAAACTGAAAAACCGTTGCTGGCCATGAGTGACCTTGCGCGGTAGAGTAAATGGCTAGGGTTACAAAGTGCAAAATGGAGATGGAGATTGAAGAATTTGATCTGGAGACAAATGGCAAGTTTTGTCTCAAGAATATGGCTTAAATCGAAACTGGGTAGACTCACTGGTGTCATTGTTGTAGGGAGGCCGGGTGTAAAGGGCAGTGTTGATGGGAAGATGGTGCAAATGCATAGGGCCAATCGGGCACCGTAAATGAAATTGAACTTGTGGAAGAGGCAAACCGAAATTGCGGCAGGAAACTAGGCTGGTTAAATCCGAACGATATGTTTGGCGGTTTAGAACGAGGCGGTTGGGGCTGGGTGAAAAAATTTTTTGTGGTTGCGAAGAGGGGGATGAGGAAGGAATAGGATGAGAGCAGATGCGTCTGGTAATTGCCGGCAGGCATCAGATAACACGGTGTCCAGCGGTTTAAAATCGAAAGGGGATGAAAGCAAGTTAAATGAACCTACGAAAGGGTGGATTTTTTTTGGCTGACCCAGCAGCCAAGAACTAGCAGGGAGTACCAACGTAGTTTGAGGGCACAACAAATTACTAGTGGGCTTCTGCTCGGCGTGTATGCAGTACATTCAGGTAGCGATGCGAGAGATTATCACTGGTAGAAAGAGTTGTGTCTTATGTTTGCCCTGAGCATTGGTCGATCAGAAGGCGTAAAGCCAGGGAGATAGTAGTTGCACAATTTCGGAAAGGTGAGGACTTAGCCGCCGAGGTAGACAACAGTGAGGCTAGCCGTTGGACTAGTTGTTACGGGCGATTACAGGGTGAGTTAGACGGGGTGGAAGTAACTTTTAGCTCAGCTAAAGAATCCAATAAGTGGGATTCCGTTGTGCAAAGGGGGATTAATGTGAACAGGGACAGCAGACATGATGAATGGTTGAGTTATTTATTATTCCACAAACCGCAATTACGACTGCTTGGTGGTTTGCCAACCTGCAGATATGGTAGCATGCACGGGGGATGAAAAACTCGTGTGGTGGACGGGTACGCCCCGCATGGAGGGTCGCCCTGTTACGTTGCACCATGGTGCGTTCGTATACTCGCCACCCCTCCAGCAGCACGGGTGCATCGCCCAACGCCGGTGGTTCTGAGCCTGGCCTTTAATTCGGGAAAACAATGAAACTGCACCGTTGTTGTTTGTCTGTAGCTGGGGTGGACTAGTCCCGGATGTCACTTGTCTGGCAACATCAGGGAATTACGGGCAAATGACAGCAGTCCTTCGTTTTGTCAAAAAATACATGCAAGGGGTAGCCTGAAGGCACTGTGCGAGACTCACGGCTAAACCTCGACGTGCAAGGAGTTGCCACCTTCGTCTTAGTTGAGCTGCGCCACCTCAAGTCCACTTCGTCATCCAGACATAACACACATTCTTCCCTCCTGTTCTCTGAAGCAATCGTATACAATCATGTACACATGAAACGTAAATCCTCCATTATTTCCTGATTACCAGCAGTAACATGTAGCGCCTACTGGCT
>SJOL01008853.1:217388-231621 GCA_004794785.1 Opisthorchis felineus | reverse complement strand
TTAATTTTAAATAACGGAGCCACCTAAGCTCTTGTTTGCTTCCACCCGCATAATATGCTACTCGTCTGCGGCGTCAGGCATTTTACACCATTCAGTGGTCCCTTATTTCAAACACTTCCCATGTTGAAAACAATGCAGACAAGCCCAAAGCGCCCACTGAAATGTACGTTCAGCAGACGCATTAACCTTTTCACGATCATTTTTCAGCTTGTATCTATAAGGTACGGTCCTTTAATCCAATGACCCCAGAAGAAGCCTGGGTAAGTTTATGCATAAGCATTTGCAGGTGGGGGATAAAAGCAGCGAATTTGATAATATTTGCCTGCGCGCCATGAAGACTCATATGTTTAAGATAACATTTAAGTATTATTTTGCATATTTTAACAAGGTTATAAAATCATGCAACTTATGAATTTTGTCTAGCCATGAAGGCGCAGGTCCAATCTTAAATTACTGATGAGAAGCCATGCTACAGTCAAGTGAGGCTCAGTCAGCGAAACACCAAACGTTTACAGCAATATTGTCCTCAAGTAGCTTTATCGTAGCTGTATCTCAGCGGATAAATTTTGTGTTCTTATTCCTTGTCCTTCGCGCATTTTCGAATTGATGCTATGGCGGGCGTTTCATCAAAACAACATTTCTAGTGATAGCATAAAAAAGTCCAAACTAATTTTTTATGCGGCAACCGTAATTGATTTTTTTCCTTGTTATAGGCTGACAAATAATTATACCATGATCAAATCTGTTCCATAATGCTCTGATTAGTGAAGAAATGAAGTTCATACACCTTACTTAACACTCCTGAAATCTGGAAGTAAAAAGGTTACCACGATCATCACTGTCTTGCACGAAACAATGTCGTGTGGCATTTCAAAGCACACAAAATGCAACCTCGAACACCAGCTTGCTTTGCACTTACAATTTATGCTACAAAACTACTCCGTAATGGACATCATGTAGATAGGAGGCATTTCAATGAATGCCCAACAGTTTTCTGTGTCCGAACCACCGGTTTAGCTGCCGTGCTATTATTCCCTTAAGCTTTATATGCGATTGTTGCCATCAAGTTGATTTCGTGTTCTGCTTTGGCCTTCTTATAATTTCATCACCCACTAGATCTCTCAAGCTATTTTTTTCTACAACCATCAACTCAAAAAGCCAGGCTGTACCACCAAAGTGTCCTCAAAACGCACAAAACTAAAATACGCTTTCAGTTGCCTCCTGGGTGCTGAATATGATATAAATTGACATATAGTTAGAAGAACCATGAAGAACACAACAAAGTAGTTCACCATCGTTTCTCAATAATTTACTTTCAATAAGTGAAAGCCATCAGGTGGAGGTAATTAGGTGTCTCAAGGAGTTCACATTTTAGTTAAATGTCACCGGATGACTAAGTCTACGGTAGCCAGGTTATCTTGTTTAAAAATTTGATCAGCCTTGAGAGTTAAGGTAAACCAGTAAAACGTGTCTAACATAATGCTTCTTTAAAGCGTCGTAAGGGTGATTACTTGATGATCATTGGCTTAGTTGCGTTCACAAGTACAATTATAAGGGCTATAGTACATCCTTCCCGGATTTGGGATCGGGAATTAGGGTCCTTTGAAAAAGTTTGTCCAAAGCGCCCAAAAGTACAATATGGGCATCAAATCATCAAACAAACTTGTTTAGAATGTACTAAAAACATTAGGCCACACGAAAAAAACAGTGTTTCGCCGATGGCAAGGCCTTAATACCGCAACAAAGGTTTGCACCAAATATTCAAAAATTTCAGGTGCACCATCCGTGAAAACTCAGTCTGCGCTTAAATCCCGCAACAATTCAGCTTTTTGTGCGCGATTAAAATAATGATAACTTGCGCAAGTAGGAGCAAATTTTTGAATGGGTGAGGTTGATAGCACAAGTCTCCATAAAACATGTTCTGCGGGCTTGTTCAGTCTAAAGTGAATTTTTCCGGTCAATAGCGTACACAGAAGCCGACACTTTTAGGAGAATTCCCGTGCAATGCTCACACTGTTTTCAAGTAATCGGTAACCAGCGCACGGTTTTTTCAATGTTTGTTTGAGAGCTTCAAACAGAGTATCACATGTTTGTTGGCCCGGGCTTAACGTTCATCTGCTGGTAGGTATTTTGAGGGTGAGGAATTTCATCGAAATACGTGGAGATACACACAAAGTAATGCACTATTGTAACCTATAGATGAGGCTGTGTGACACATGGTTTAAACACACAGTGTTGCCGGCTGCGTGCTTGTTAGCCCCACGATCGTTTAAGCGGCCACTGTGACTCAAACCGCCCGGTCGTATGTTCATTTGAGTTGGCCTGGGTAGATATTTCGTGTTGTCTTGCCGGTATAGAGGACGAAATCACTGTGGAAACAGCGGATTACAGATTTCAAGACGCATTCAATAAACAGTTGAATATTGCCAAATATACTTTGTAGTCATATGTTTTGTTCATTTGCTGCGTAATATCATATGTGCGCATGGACGTTTCTGTGCGTTACCTGCATGTAGTGTGATGAATTGTTGAAACGTCTATTCCAACCAGTTTACAAATATACCATGCGTGCCCATTCCTATAAAACCAGTTACGCAATGCAAATTACTTATGAAATGTTAACGAGAAATTGCAACTCACTGGGGCCAATAATTCATATAACAAGTGGTTGGTTGTTCGTCCAACGCAAATAGACGCAGTATAGGCTGCACACCGTGTAACCCATTCATCTGACACGGTACCAGATCCGCAGACCAAAAATTGTCCTGCAACACAATGTAGCCCGTTCTGCTTGATGGTGTTCAATGACTGTGCACCGCGTAGTTAAATGCAGGCGTCAAAATCATCGGAATAAATTAGACCGTCGGTTTACGACAGCACGTTGATAAGGTTGGCACTCGGGGCAGGTGGGTGTGATATTTTTATAATATATCCGTCGCAAAACGGCCGCACATTGTACGAAATAGGCCAGCCCTCAAAATACGTCCAGAAAGTGGCTTCAAACACATTTGTGTGGTTTGACTGGTCGGGCCAACGATTATTCAACGATTATTCATTATTCAATGCAGACATTAACGCCCTATTTTTAAGTGGCATAAAAGTGACACTCATTATCCACTTTTGCAATGAGATCATGTACTGCATGAAAATAAGGCGCGGGAATAATTTTTTCGGGTGAATTTGAGACCCACGACCGCATAAAACACCAAGTATTGAGTTTTGCAGAATAACACATATATGTATACAAGCAATTTCCACAGAGTAGAACAAAATAATTTTTAAGAATACACGTTCTACTGCACAGTTGAAAGATTACCAATTGAAACTAGTAAAATTCAAAAGTGCAGTTTACACCAGTCTCAAACCAGACGTGTTGCAGAAAGCTGGACTCACGTGGTACTTAAAACGTCTTTTGGAATTCTGCGGTATATTTTCTGGACACAACATTACGCATTCACGGTGACCGATAGCTTACTGTAGCCCGAAACCGACTTTTTTTTGCGCAACATTAGCAAAACCCCAGTTTTCCTCAAGTGATATTCCAAGATCAAAGACAAGAGTTTCTTCTAAATTATTAATTGGATTTTTTAGCGTTCAAACTTTTAGTATAATAAATGGCATCAAAATTATACTAATTTTGCTAGAATTTCAGACCTGTCGGATGAAGAAGAAAGGAAGAGCTAGAAGCGGACTTATAGAAACGTTTCAGGATTTTTGTGTAAATGGTGGTACCCTACATAATAATTTTCATTAGTATTTTACACTTATTTGCAGTATTCCTACACAATTTTCCGCTAATGTTCTTGTGATATATTGAAGCGCCTCGTCAGTTACGTGCCCGTGTTACAAACGTTTGCTAAAAATATCTGAGGTTAACTCAGTGTTCATACTTATGTAACGCTACATCGTTTAAAGCGGGCATTCTGCCGGTGGGTAATGTGGTTGGCAAACACAATAAAAGTGTATAAGCTACAGATCTCCCCTCAGCTTATTTTATGCTCATTAAGTGGACCAAACGACAGGGTCGGCTTTAAGCTCTCACATGTTTTATCTTTTAGGTCTGCAGTTGTTTTGACACACTCGACTTATTTGGCCAGTCGGATGACTCGGCAGAAGCAAAGTGATTCCACTTAAATATCCATACTTCAGGAACAGGCGCAAAATGTGTAGACCGATAAAATTTTATGAGGAGAGCTCAAATAACTTTCGCTGGTTAAGGTACGATCCACTTTCGTGAAATAAGCTGCTAGTAAAAACTGTCGAAAGATTATTCCAGCCCCTTCTCAAAGCTCAGCGGTAGATACTGTGGTTTACACCAAAATAACTAATGAAGTGAACCAAAGTAGACTACACTGCGCCTGGCTGCCGGCCATGAACAGAGTTAGTTAACTTAAATCAGGTAACGTAATATGAAAACGTTGTAGTCTCGCCATGAAAGTTTGGGCCGACTAGTTTCGCGACCTGATAGGATAGTAACATTCTTACTTGGAATTTTCACAGCTATCGCGCACTTATTTCATACGATCAGTGGCTCCACCTTGCCGGCTCAAGAATCGTTCACAATGTGGAAAAACCAAACATTTTTATGTAGAAATATTAATGGGAATCTGAAGCATCTTCTCGCGGTGCCTATGAGGCGCTTGTGAAGTGAATTTGCTGTCCACCCTCAAATCCACGCCTATGAAAGTCTTGATACAAACATCATGAACCACCTAGAGTGTGCTTAATATATTTGCCTGTTTGTGAAGTTTTCTTCCACTAAACACCACTAACGCCCAACTCAATGTAATGTGGGTATGCTCAGTTATATAGGGAATATTTGCGGCGGATGGTCTCCACAATAATCACGGTGAATTTTGTGCTCGGACGACGCGGTAATTTCATCTTGTGAAAGCTGACGTGTGTCACCAGAAAGTCCTAAACATTCTCCCAGTGTTCCGGTTTTTAGTGTTAAACTCGCGTGCGCTTACCTTGGAAGCTCGGCTTGACAAACTCTTATCCGTTGGCTTTGACAAAACGCCGGTGTATATCTTCACTTCCTGTCAGTCCTTTGGCATATGCCAGGCGGTTCAAACAAATAATACATCGCACTGTGACGTCAATGTAATATAACTCTAATAGTTTATTCGCTAGTTCCAAAAGTCTGGTCTATCCCTTAAGCTTACATTGAGTTATCATGGTGCAGTGGCAGGTCATGCCTCTTCGGACAAATTTGTGCACATGGAAATTAAGTGCAGTTGCCAGTACATCCATTGCGTGCCGGCCAAACAAAAACGAACTACTGAGCCACGTAATCCGCTTTCTAGAGTGAGTGCAAGAATCGGGAATTTTAAGCGCTCGCCGTGTTAGACGAACCGTTAAATGAGTTATCTAAGGTATAGCCAGAAAAATCGTAAAAACTATTGGGACAACCTACACCAAAGAAACACGGTCATACGACGGGCGATATATTTCAGGTTCCAAAAAGCTCATGCCCGGATTATTGGTTGTGTTCCTGAGTTAGCTACGTTGCGTTAAATGTGCTAGCTTTTTATTGCGTTTGCTGGCCTTTGAAGCTTCAGACAAAATGTTTTCAGCATAATTTTTCATATTATTCCGGGTATCTTAGGTCTGCTTAGCTACTGTATGGTTTATTTATTATACGTTTTTCGCTGATCTCAGCCTATATGATCGTTTGTTTTCAGGATGAAATCTTTCAATTCAGATATGCGTAACCCTATTTTAGATCTTCTAAACGGTTTCCAGTACCGTCTCTCCCAATTAGAGGCATTGCGCACTTCGATAAAAAGCTGTAGAATTTATCTTTTTTCCGAGGTTTACCGGCGCAAAAATGTTGGTCAGGGAGATCCCCTTTCACCAAGATCATTCGTTCGAGAATGGATGAGTTCTTCAGGTTACCTATGCAACCAGCATTTTATCAATCCGTGATAGTAAAACATATTGCACTTGCTAAACTGACCTGGTTGTGCTGAAAGTTCAGTCTGCCTCAAGCAGAGGCTTGATGCTGCGCAAATTTACTTGGAAGGAGTTCATATGTAGATACCCGAGCAGTACAAAATCGCATTGCGGCGTTTACCATGCAAAGGACACTGAACAACGATACTCTCTTTCGACCTTCACGCAGCGCTGATTAACCCATCACTTTTTATTGTTCAACCAACGCCGCAGTATATTTGAGCGTCTGCTCAACTATTAAGTGAAAAAAAGTTGCTAGGCGACGTAATAGCCGCTAAATGTACACAATTTGAATCGGGATGATCAATCAATTCTGCATCAAAGGATGACAGTTACAAAGAACTGCAAGATACCAAAGCTGACACATTTGCCAGGGCTTCGGCCATTTTACCACAACAAAGAAAATGTTAAAAACAGTTGTACTGTGGCTAGCTTCATTCGCCAAAGTAAACCCCAATCAGCTGTATTCAAGACAGTGGATTACGTGGAGACTGGGTATCAGGAAACTGCCAAAAACTACCAAGAATACATGAGAAAACGTCCGCCTAAGCTGTGTCAACTGATATTCCGTGCATCGTCCAGTACTTTGACATTTGCGATTTCCGACGTTTCTTCTGTATCTATTTGTAAACCCCGCCCCACTTTTGTGTTTAATGGTGCGTGGGAGTAGACTACTTTGACCCTTTAAGACCAAATGAGGGCGTTCACAGAAAAAGCTCTACGGCTGCATCTTTAGCTGTTCAAAAACTCAAGCATCATTAGACAGCAACGATTTGAAGCCGCTTATACCACGCATGTTGTCGCAGATGCAAAGCTGTCCTGCGATATCAGGTCGCGACGATTTGGCTTCGCGATGCCATGTCGGCTGGAAACACGTCATTTATCTTGCAGGTGTATTTTGGCGTTGTTAAATAAGGGGATATCAGCTGAAGTTTCACGTGCGCACTCAGTGGCTCGGAGTATCTCCAGAATTGAAACGTGAAGACGTGGTTCTGGTCTCCAGTAACACATGGCCACCAGAGTTAGTGGATGGTTCTGACGCAAGCTCAGATGGCTTAATAAGAACCCTGCATGTTAGATCGCGTTCTCTTTAGAGATATTAGAAAGGTGTGTTTACTGGAGGGACGCGATTAGGCTTGTACTCTGTGGAAGTTGGCACATGAGGCAAGAGTGGACTTGGACCATTCGTGTCGGTGGATAATGGGGTATCTTAGAATGGAGATGAGCATAGGTCGAGTGCCAGAACCGGGGCGTCCGCTGAGACAACGTGGAGAATTTGACGGGCAGTATATCGTCTAGCAACTTGGCTTTTGAAATTCCCCACGTTTCCTCTGTTTCTGTTTGTATCCCCCGCTCCAATTTTGTGTTTAGTGTGTCTGTGTGAACTGGCGTTTGTTTGTCCTTGCCACTTTACTTATTTGGCCTTGAGGTCATCCAACCATTTGCGGCCTACCTTATGCACGTGTGAATGTCTTACGTCGGAGCCTGTTTGCCCATTTGGCTCGTACTTTTCTAGTCCAAGTAGACCATTTGTTGTGGACGAGTCTCTACTGTCGAGGCTTGGATATTTAGTTAACTGATGTCTCACGTTAGGATTTACCGTATATAAATCCTGCTCCGACATTGTTTTGCCTTCGCANACCGCATTCTTTTCAATTACGTGTTACCAATGGATAATTTATGAACTTGTAGCAGATAAGTTAAATGTACAAACCATTAAACGGATAACAATTTCTGTTTCACTTATACTGGCAACTGTAAAATTAATAGTTTAATCTGGATTTTGACGAAGTTTGGTCTGAACACGATAAATTTATCAGGACAAGTATTTCTGGTTTCTTCTGCACATGGTAGACGTTCTACGTCCTAGTCTTACAAAATCTAGAACCATGCAGCATCAAGATTTTGTGGGATTGTTATAAGTAAACGCGTTATCCTTTGTGTGCCAGGGTGCATTGACCTCGAGCGCTTATTGCCAGCCACGTCACAGTCTCAAGTGACACCCATGCCGTAGGTAATTCTGCAAGTCACAAACTATTTATTATAAAGGCGACTTGGACACAAATAAAGTAAACTTTTAATTTATGCGAACGCCAAATACATAACTCTGAATTAAACACCTGTGAAAAGAAGGACTTTCGTAAGTAATTTATCTGTTCAAGACTATTACGGAGCACGGCATATAAACCCTCGCAGTGACCGGGAGCGCTCACTTGGAATTTTTCAAAAGTTTGCTATATCATCATATCTCGAAAATTGTACTTCAGTCGCCTGCGTGAAACACTCGTCCATATCTGTTTTGCTACTGCCGGCTAAGCACGTGCGCCGTTCTACTGCCAGGAACATTTTCGAGCTTGTGGCACTAAATAATAATGGCGCACATAAAAAGGTAGAGCTGGCACAAATGCTAACTGCAGTGCTGCCAATTCATCCGCGTTCACACAAATTCCCAGATTTTTGCAACACATGTTACTTGCTCTTGCAAACAGTAGTACAGATTATCACAGGTATTCTAATTTTCTTTATTTCTTTCCCTCATTTGTATTGGACTGGTCAAACGTTCTGGGCCTGGATACCAGTTGCTGTACCAATAAAACTCAAATGCCTATTGAAGAGCCAGTGCACACTAGCCGTTGAAGCTTGATCTTACGCTGTAATTGTTTTGTTGAACATACGGGCTGATACGTGGTAGCAATAAACCGTTGGATCTAAACAGCATCCATCTGAGCTGTCATGCATATTACTTTTAAAATTACCTCACTTCTACAGCCATACAGGAGAAATAACTACTCAGGAATTGCACTCTGCATACATAAGAATACTTGAAGCATTTGGTTAAAAAACATACAGCCCCAACGGCGTTCACACCAAACTGGTATTCATATGTTTTGTTAAATCTACCAAATCACCTGTCCACAGCGCTGCCTGATGAGATAACTTTTACGTTCTTTTGACGATAATCGGCACGACCAGGACGCTTACTGAGACGTCAGTATGGCGTGGATCAAACCAATCGCATTAGACATACTCGAATCTATTTGCTTGTTCAGACTAGATACTGTTTATGCTTCCAGGATGCGCTCACGGAGTATTTGCAGTACGTTTGCTGCGGAAAAATTGAGTCATTTTTGCTAGGATATGTTTGCTTGCACAAAGCTACGCCAACAACTTATTGCGATTTGTATGGCGCTTCCACCTTTATAACCAGGATATCCTATCACTGTTGCTCTACTTATATCAAAAACGTGCTCTATATTACTTTGATGTTAAAAGCTTTGAACGCCGGCTCCTTGTAGCGCGCGCCTTTTTTAAATGGACAATTTGTAGGGCAACAGAACACTCCATCGCTGTCCACTCAAACAGTGATGCAGATTGTTTTGTTTCAACTCCACGAGGCTGTGCACATCTTGCCTGATTGATTTACGCTTCCACACCTTTTTTGTAAAATGAAGCGACGCACGGTTTTTCCTATAATTATTGAGTATACAATTTTGTCAAAACAAAAGTAAAAGGCCGCCTCAAAATTAATAAGCTAGTTGCGCCCAAATCCTTCCGGATTATTTTCCAACACGAATTCTTGAAAGCTGCGATGCTTGAAATATTTTCAATGTGTCCGAATAGCTTATTGAGCAACAGGGTATCCAAAATTTGAGGCGAGGCTATTCGATTCAGTGTAAGTACGCCCACCAGTTGTTATGTCATGAATAATCTGCCGTTTTTGGCTTCAAACATATTTGTGTATGGTAACTACAGTCCAGTTGTTCCAGATTGACGGAAAAACTTGGAAATTATTGTTAAAAATTGATTTAGGGCCAGAGCACATTGAAAAAACTGTGGCGCAGTTGGAAACTATCTTTCCAGATTGAGCAATACGAATACTTGAGCGTGGAGCAATAATAAGATTTCCGTCTCCCAGATGACCAAAACCAAAATGGTTGATTATCACAGCCATAACTTACTACTGAATTTATTGGCCTTCTTTTTTAAATGTTTCTTCCTAAAGCTTAGTTCACATTTTCTTCGTTACGAACTTAACTCGAACCTAACATAACTCACGGCACTGCCATACCCAGCTTGGCAGCATAACCGCAACTGTTCACTTCCTACTTTGACTGTGCCCTCTCGCCCACTCATTCCCTTACCTGCAACCAAAATGAAGGTCTTCATCTGGTCCCAGCCGCCTCCGGAAGGCCTTCATTCCAATCTGCTGAACCTTTCATTGGATCTAAACATCTCGCTGTCTTTTACTTTGCACTGATCACCAAGTCACTACTTTTCCGTGCAGTTCGCGTTTTTTCTTGTGCGCCTGCGTGAACTCCTTCTCCCAAATAACTTTTACACCCGACCCAGCTCCACCAGCAACACTAGTGAATCTCTCAAATTTCACTGCACACCATGATTGTGAGTTTCCTATTACCATTTATCCGTACCGCATATTGCCCCACTTACGCTTTTCTTGACTCTGGCCATACGCCCAACAGACGAAGGCTTCGAATCCTCAGTGAGGGTTTCGGGCTTTAGTTCAAATTGGCCGGTCAAATCGTGGCAGTTCTGTTGCCTCCCCTTATCTGTTAATCTGGTTCCACTTTTTCTGCCTATAGAAGTTTTTCTAATTATTTTTATTACTTACCAGGCAGGAAGCTTCTTGCTATGCCCTCCCTTGTATTTTTTAGCCCGCCACATTAAAATCTTAACGATTGTACCACGTCTCATCTAACAGGTTCCCTATAAGAAAGAAAGAACCCTTGTAATTTTGGTACCTCTCACATGACGTCCCAAGCATAACCAAGGCTACATCGAATAGTGTCCACCGTTTATTTCACTGTACCTTTTAGATGAAATTTTCAGTACCCACAAACAAAAGAGTCATGCTCCTATTCGGACAGTAAATTTATGATAATGTCTAGGGGAATGCCACCAACTAGTTGGGAATAAACAGTATCATTATTATTATTACTAATTGGAAGGCTTTTGCAACAAGAAGGTTATGAACCGCTGTATTAAGTTCTCAAATTTGTGTAAACCGCTTTTCAAGGCGAAATGTCCAATGATATGTGTGGAGACTGAAAAGTTTTAGCGGGTTCATTTTTCAAGTAAGTAAATTTCTCGCCCGAACTAAGCAGCGAGTGGATCAACTTTATCAAAGGGCGCAATATTTAGCCAGCTAACTTCGGATTCCCGCAACTATTGAAATGACACAGCTTAATTTCACTCTCATTGCCACAGGCAACCAAAGTCTACAAAACCAATGGTATTTTCTCATTGGTTATATTTATTACTCCCGAATGGATGGTATAATATTCTAACTTCCCAGGAATTATTTATGCCTGCTGCAGAAGTAGCAACTGGCACCTAAAAACGGTTTCTGTCTTCCTGTCCTCATGAATTGCTGTTTGATAAAGCAGTCGAACATGAAAGTGCCCAGTTAGTTTGAGAACATTTCTATTGATCACATGCGAAAACTGTCAGCAAGAGCGCAATTATCCAGAGGCTATTGAATAGTTATTGGGGCAGCACATCTAACCGTGGTGTACGTAAATGCAGTTCTGACTATGGATTGCGCATCAAGCTAACGTCTCACCTGATGCATGTCCAGGTCTTATTATGGAATACCAGAAGGGGTACCCTTGGTTTGTGTTACTCTCCGCGCCACCGACATCACAGTCTATTACATATTTTAATACGTTAGATGACGCATATTCTGAAATCTCACATGTAGAGTATTAGTGGGTAAATTTTTCTATATAATGCGCGTTCCCGTGTGAAAATACAGTAACGAAGCCGCCAACGCAGTGGAATATTTTCTCGCTCTTCCAGGAGACGATTTGACTGTGACCTTTGGTCACCAATACTGGACTCGAGCCATGAGATAAAATGAAGCAGTCATACCTGAGTGAGGAGCCATTCAAAGTTTCGTATTAAACAGCAGCTTACAGAGGTTAATTTTGACCAGCCTTCGAAAATCTCCTGCAAGTAAATCTGGGCTACCATGTATTGTTTGACAAACATGAGCTGCATATCAATGAGCCATCGTGTCGTCAACTGGTAGACATGAGTTCGAGCTCAACACGTTGAGGATCTTCCAGGTTTTAAACTACCAACTGTCTAGTGCTTCAGCCCATTTGACCAGCAACTCATGGTTTTCTCTATCGAATATTTTGTATCATGATTCAGAATTTATCCACATTTACTTTTATTTTAATTTGATTTCATTATTTATTTATCTTATCACTTTCAATTATTTGCGTAAAACCTAGTTTCACTGAATTCAAGGTAGATTAAATTTTCCCTCTTTCATTGGTCGAGCGCTTACTTATAGCAGCGTTAAAACTGCACGTCTGCTAAGGTACTAATTAGGTTTTACCGTGTTTAAGTAGGTTTGATTTATCTGTTCGGTTCCTGTTATGGCAAAAATGGTGGGTAAAATCTGTTCAGATGCTGCTCGAACCAATAGTCTGGAATATCTTTCTGGCTTGCAGGCGGTTCCGAGCACAGAATAATAACAGTGGATGGGAAATTGCAGCACACATAGCCCACTGACAGACAAAGTAATTGATTTATTTGCCGCGTTCATTCAATGCTGGGGATAAATGGACCTGACGGTAGTATACTGTGAACGTTTTGGCAACTGCCCTGTTAATAGCCATTGTTTTGGTTCACCATTATCACCCGTCTATAAAACATCTAATGATTTCCTTACTGAGTAATATGGCTGAGAATATTTGGTCAAACTTTCCTTCTGAAAATGGCTGCCACTCTAGGCTCAGTTGGGAATACAGGATGTATAAAATTCAAATTAGCATACACTGCGTGCAATTAAGCAATTTTGTATAACTTCCTGCAAATGATGTAGTCGTGTTTCGCTGCCATAAGTTGCCTATCGAGGTTCAATTTCAAATACAAAATACAGTGAATTGTGTGCGTCAAATGTTTGTACTTCCGGCTCCCAGTTCATTCAGTAAGCCTGACAACGTGCGTGCAAATGTTAGGCTAGCTGTTACACGAATGCCAACAGCTGTCTGTCACAGATATTTCACAGCTGAAAGATTTTTACGCCATCTGGACCCTTAGAAATGGTGTATCGCCCAAATTTGGCGGCATTTTATTTGCACGAACACTGGACTTGTTGTCTGCAAGCAAGCAATGCAGCAAGCTTCTTCAATTATATTGGATTATATTCTTAATCAAGCTAACAATACGACTAGAGAAGCTGTACAAACTTGCAGGAAGGTGTTTTTAATGTAGAGCGTGAAGCAGTTTGATTGACCCCAATAGAATACATGTTACTTTACGAGGTGCGGTCATCGTGGCTTTGTGGGGTCAACATGATAAGCTTTGGAAAGCACAGTGGTCAGGTCAACAAAGCGAATGACATGACACACTGATACACCCCGCCTCACAGGGTGACATTTGGGTATAGTAAACCTAAGTAGGGCGTTAAGCGCCGTTAAAGAAATGAACCATTTTAACTAAACGTTGACTCCTAAGACGTCATGAAGCCACATCGTAAAGCTCAATACGATCGACCGATTGAAACAATTGAGAAAACCTTGCTCAATAAACCCTGCACAACTTTTACATCATTGATGATAATCATCAGAAAGCAAAGTCCACAGAACTTCAGCGGGTCCCGAGCCCATTGTCTTCGTGCTAGTTATTGCAACAATCACAATTCCTCTCACAAGCGGCTTCTTGTCAGCGTATTTCACTCGCACCTAAACAGACACAACGCAGCTCACCATTCAGTAAATGAACAGACATCGGAAATTCACCCGCCGATGGGCTCCTGTAACAGCGCTTCCTCAGATGTAGTGTGAACCCATAACATGGGTTATGAGTACGTCTGAACTGCTCACATATCTTTATTGGCAAGAAGAGGGCTTAGAGGATTCATTTGTGATTTGGTCCTCTAGGTAAGTTCTTACAAACCGTAAAAAAGTCTACGAATAGTTTGGGCTTTTGGGGCATAATGGACAGTGCAGCCGCAAAGGGGTCCAAGAAGGCTTAGTAGTGTGGTGTTTTGTACCTTTCTTTTGCTTTCATTATAACGTTACGTATTTCACCAATTTCATAAACGATTTTTGTTTGAATACGCAAAAACCACAAAAACGCGCAGGTGTACAAAAATTACATACAATACAGGCGTGGTCGCATTCTCCGATTTTCCCTTCTCATTTCACTCGCGCTTACAGCGGTTATTCGCGAGCTTCATGTGCTAACTCTGGTATCAAAACATTTCAGACTGTCTTCGGAGTTTATTGTATATGAGAGCTTCCCG
>SJOL01008853.1:195160-213167 GCA_004794785.1 Opisthorchis felineus | reverse complement strand
TCATTTCACTCGCGCTTACAGCGGTTATTCGCGAGCTTCATGTGCTAACTCTGGTATCAAAACATTTCAGACTGTCTTCGGAGTTTATTGTATATGAGAGCTTCCCGGAAAAGAAGACCCCTGGACATCCACGACCGGATTATTATTTATTCACTGACCTGGGCCAACGACGAACTATTTTAAAAAGAACAATTCTTAGTGAGTCTGTTCCATTCGACCCTTTTTATTATTGTGTACTCAATTCAGAGTAATTATATTTATTTCTTTGCCACACGCTTCCTAAAGTGGCTTTCTTTTGGGTACTCAGACCACTACAGTAGAAACCATCCTCCTTCCTGTGTGTGCACGCTCAATTGTCCGGCCACATGCATGCACAACACAGTTGATCCCTAAATATTTCACGAAGACATTTACGGCAACTCATGTGTGAGACTTTTGTTTGCGATGTCGTTTTTCGAGGATGCATTGGTCGTGCAATCATACAGCGCAGAGCCGTTGATCGATCGGTGATTCTCGCCAAGTTCTTTGCATTTTGGACTTCATTTTATTCACTGATTAGCCGCTCATTACACAGCTCAATTTACCAAGTGTCACGGAGATGGCAGTGGGTCCGGAACCGCCTGCGGTCTCGTGACTCGAACGTCGCCGGTGGTTATCAAATAGTATAAGAAACCGGTATGGACTTTTTTAGTGTTTTGAAACAAATGCACTGTACACACATGATGAGAGATCGCGCATCTTTTTACTCAAATAACAATTTCAATATTTTTTTAGCACAACACCGAATAATGTCTTCCCATATCTTATTAACAGCGGCATTTGAAAAATTTTAAGACTGGAAAGTGTGTGTAGTATTACTTACGTTTAATGAATCAATCAGTCTAGGTCATTCTCCCTCTCCTTCCGATTACTCAGTGATGACCAATTATTGCCATAGCCTTTTGCATTTGCATCAGATGGTTGGTCAGTGACGGGGATGCGTTTTTGAGCTCCGTTACGTCTCAAATAAACCGTTTAGTTAGCAAATTTATTTAACGGCCCACCAGACTATATTCGTAAATGTGGCGTTATCTTATTCTTAAAACCGTTCACTGAATCGATGGGCCCTTAGATCTTTCAAGCAATATGTGGTTTATCTGAAGCGCGAATTTTGTTTTCCTATACCCTGCATTTTACTACACAGCCGGCCATCTACCGCAAATTGTTCAATTTTTATAAATGTTCCACGGCCTCCAACCAGACCCTTACCAACCATAACCATACTCCAAGCCACGCTTTTCAACGAGCAACTTTCCATCTAAAGAACTTCAAACTCACCAGGGGTGAAATAATGCGACAACTGTTTCAGAAGTTTTCCGTGAGTTGCAGATTGAATGGTTCGTACTGTAGGCTCAACTGTGTGTTCTGGTGTCACCTGCAAATATGATCTATGTCAATGACGGTGGTTTGGTGCTCCAAAGCAGAAAATCCATTTTCACACAGGAAGTGAAACTATCTGCAGTTTTGTCTAATAAGAAACGAGGTTCGATTTATAAGCCACCTATGACTCAAGAATACGAGAGCCAAACCAAGTTTTATTATACGATGCAAGGTCTATAAAATCCAGTCACGATCCATTGCTCAAACTATTTATGTTACCTGGATCTTGTATTTATTTATGCCGAAAATCAAGATGCAAAACTTGGGCAGCAGTGAATGCAATGAAAATACATGTAACATAAAAGGGGAAAATCATACAGGTGAGCATACATGAATTTGCACAACAAGTAGATTCATTCAACATAAAACGATTTGAATTATCGCTGTCAAGTGGCGTTACGCTATGAGGACACTGAAGCATGTGATCCCACTTTCATGAGTTGCTTTAGTGGTGGTTTTCAGGAGCAACTGTCTTGCGGCTTTCAAGCATATTTCCGTCGCTTTGAACGTTGCACAAGCTTTGCGTCTGCAGACGGGTTTTCAAAATATCTATTTCATGGAGTGTACGCTGAAGATTTAAGAGGTGAAAATGAAATGCTGGTGGGCAATTCTTACACTGGAGCCCCACGTTTCCCGACATATCGGGGTGACGCATTCTAAATGAAATATAAACTAACTTTTCGGTAAGCCAGATTTATCCCCTCTTTTTAGCATCAGTTTATTGTTGAACCATACAAGACTGTTATCGGCATGCAGAGCTGATATTAACTTCTATCTATTCGTGGTTTCCTATCGTGGTTGAAATTTCATTCACAAGAGTTCAAATTGCGCAAACGGTCACAATGAACACACTCGTGAACGGATGTATTCATTTCGATTAGTGACATTTTCATTAGTGATTAGTGACAAACAAAATGAAAAGCTTCCTAATTTTGCTCCTGCGTTTGTATGTCCATCCTCATATGTAGCTGCTCCAATAGAACTATCATCCTTAGCGGAGCGAGTATAGAAAGGCGGATAAATTTCCATTAATTAAACTATTTAACTTGAAAGTTCATCCGGGCCAAAATTTTCAAATGAAATGATTCTTCCCATTTATCCGCCGTCGTTAAAAATGGTGATAAATGTTATCCCAAGCAGTTTATGGACCATACTGGCGCACAGCAATGCGATTGTGGCCATGAATATTATTAGGTACCTTCTCAAATTTCAAAATTTCTATAGTAATCTTCCAGTATGCGTTATCAACGACTGAATAAGCGCAGCCGTTCTGGGGTGCACCAGCCTGCAGTTTCACTTGCTTTCTTTGTTATAAATCCCGATAATGTAGGTTGCAATCTATTACAGGTAAGCGTTCATATTCATACACATAAACCCGAAATCACCCCCTATATTCCAAAATGTTTCGATGTTACGTTTTCGGAAATTCACTTCCGGTTTTGGTTCTAATTAGAGTTAGTTTTCTACAGCGAAAAATTGAACTTATGTTACTTCTGACGCATAGTCTTGGTTTAGTGTACCGGAATGCAATATAATGACGGTCGCTTAACCGGTACGGCGTCAAAATTAATTCACCGTTATATGAACCACAAGCACGCATGGCGTTTCGCGCTTCATCTTCAAAATCAGTCACATTGCAGAGGTCTTGGCAACTATTCGTAGTATTGCCTTTCGAAGCCTCTAACAATTATAGCATTGCCAAAATAGAATCCCATTGCTTCTGGAAGTGGTTCCTTTTGCGAAGTACACGTTTTTAACGGAAAATAATTTCTATACTCAACCTAGCTGCTTGAGACTATAAAATAAAGAAAACAGCAAAAAACGAGCCTTAGACAGAGAAACAAAGAAACAAATGAAGAAGTTCACCAACGCAGCTACAGATATTTCTTAAACGTTTGGTAAAACGAAGAGAAAATGAAAGGACCTTACCTGGACTCAGCGTCGCATAAGTTGTCATACAATTATTTGGACAAGCTTTGGGCACTTATTGTGATTTTGGAAGAACAAGGCCCATTTACGTTTAAAGGTGCAAATAATTAGTTCAGAATTCAGCCGAACAATTTACTTGAAATTAAGTAACGATGATCACTGTCCAAAAAATACCATATCTAAGCCTACTAGCCCGAAATTCAAGGAAAATTCCTTCTTAATTATAATCATGTTTACGCCCCATTAGGTAAATGAAAATCGATGCCACGAAGGTGCATCAATCTTGGAAAACAGAATTTTTCATCCAATCTCAAGTGAGTCGTTTTGTTAAATTGCGAGAAAGACGGAATGAATTATCCGGATTGGAATTATACGGTGAAGGTATTTGTTTGGGGTGCAGTCTTCTTTCAATTTACCACTGTCTTCTAATACGAAACACAATGAGGCATTCATTTCTAATAACATATTTGTCTGCCAATGAGTATCAACTCTAATCTTTGTCGTGCTTCTGCCTCATTCATTGTACAATTTCCTACCTAATCAATTGAGAATGTGCATACCGGAAGCGCTCCACAAGAGAAGTTTTCGTAGTTAGTTTTTGGTAGCACGATTTCCGAATTGCAAGCTGCCAGAAAGCCTTGGGCTTGGTTCAGTCAGTGTTTGAAATTTGGCAAAGCCCTCTGCAGCATATCTGGTGACAATAAAGGACACCACTCAACATTTCAAAAACGCTTCACAAGTTACTTTCAACATTGCTTAGAAGCTCAGTTTTTCACCTAAAAGCAGGATCAACCGCTGTGCGTGCAGGAGTGCATTTGCAACATAGACCACATTTACCCAATTACCTGCATTATCAAACACACAGTGCAGAACCTGTTACATAATGGATAAATCATATTGTGCTCAGTCGTCGTCCTTCAGTGTCACAAACGTAGGTCAATTATAATGCTACTTTCCTTTATAAAAAGGAGGTTTCTTGGCTATCAAAAATACAAAAGAAAATATGACATACTTGAAGAAACAGCACAATGCTAATGGGTAATGAGAACATTGGGCTAAAACTGACTCTGTGTACACATGACCACGATGAACTGCCGTCAATCCCCTGGATAAACTGAGTGGTGACGTTCGCCATAAGAACCTACCAATCGACGAACGAGTATGTGGGGAAAATACACATGCCATGACTTGCCTTATGGCAAATATCTCGAAACAGCCCGGGAAACAAGCAATCCTTTGTCAAATGAATCTTCAAACAATCAGGGCTGCCGGAGTCTGGATGCCACAGGCAAGCTGAGGCAAGTTTGCTTCAAGCGGATGTGCAAAGCAGCCAGAAAAACTCACCTAATTGTTGTTGGCAACATGGCCTTGGTTTAACCAAAAAAAGGCGTAACATTTCATTCAGCTCGCTGAGCAACCTAGCAGATTCCGTTTGAATTCATTGGTCGTGTCTTCGGAATGACAATTGGCTTCTCAGGCCCAGCACCGAATCGCCATGGCCAGAAGTATGCATTCTGACAAATGTGTTGCTCCAACAAATTATTCCCAAGAAACACCGGGTCGAAGATCGCGGTCGCAGGCAATCGATTTCGGCAAAAACTATGGTTAATTATGAAAATTATAGGTGTTTTGAGATTTTTCGGTAACTGTAAACGAGATTTGAAAATGATGCGGAAGATAAGCATGTAAGTTACTCAATTTTGCTTTTTGTGCAATCAAATTTGTATTTCTGTTACAAACTCCGCTTTACCGGCAACGTTCTTTCGCTCTTATATAAAACTATTGTGTAAAGCCCCAAAATGTCGTAGCATTGGACAGGCATAAAACAATGTCCTTTGCGCATGTCGTCTTTCACATTTCGTAGCGATTTGGTTCACCTGTTTTCAATATTTGAACATTTTAGCTTGAATTTCCTGTGACCTACTTGATTAAATGCTTCCTACGGGCAACAGCATTACCGTTTTACCGCCAATTAGACTGTTTAAGTTCACATTGCTAATATTCAAAATTATCCATTGATTCTACATTTACTTTGCCTGAAGTATCCTTCTACTGGAATGGTTGAGATGGTTATTTTTTTCTTCGGCTGAGAAAGTTACAACGTCACTGCGTTATTTCATGCGCTAACATGAATTTTTTCAGTGATGTACATTTGCATTCTTAGGCAATGTTATGCGCACCGTTATTCAGGGCTTACAGAAAAACACAGTTTGCTTGAGATTGCGCGAAGATATTTCCAACAATGTTTTATCGTAAGCTTGAGGATATGGCGGTCACTCCGTTGTTCCAATGACTCATAAGCTCTCTGAATCGTGTGTCAAAAACATCCAAAATCCTTTGACAAAATTGTGCTCCATTTGCAATCCTCATCAACAGCGGGCACGCTAAAAGTTCCTAATTAGTTCATTTACGTTGCAACCACCTGCGTCACGCTCCATGATTACAGCCTACAAAAATTATCAATTCAAGTCGCATTCATGTTCGCTCGACTACCAAAGAAGAATAGATATCCCTGTCCTCACGTTACACACAATAAATAGGCGTGCAACTCAGAATATCGCACACACGCCCACAGGACAGGAAGTCATCTAAGTTTTACAAGCTTTAGGGTCAACTACGGAGCAAATATAGCATCATGCTGCAGGAGGAAACACGTTCCGCGTCTGAAATTCACTCAGAAAACCCTGACATTTGTCCTCAAACAACAATTTTTTTTCGTCCTTATTTTTTGTCCTTGTATACATTTTTTCTAGGTGCAGCAACCTATCGTAATCATCACCAAATTTATAATGCGGATATTAGTTACGGATTGACATCTGATAAATAAGTTACTTTCGTATAAACCAAAGGACTCACGGCTGGTGAGGCCGACTAGTAATTCACGTCCATTTCTGCCTTGTTAACATTTTGTTTAGACACATGTTTTGAGATGCAATGTTCTTCAACACCAGGTTTCGTATTTGCACCTCATGAATGTGACGAAAATTCAGCCAATTATATCACAGCTAGCCGCTTATCTTGTCTTTAGTGTAGTTTGGCAATATTGATGCAACGCGGTTCACGGCCAACATTTAATAGATCAGGTTTTGCTGTCTTTAGCCCCAAAATAGAATCCGTCCTTTCTTAGACGATGACTTCATCGCTGTTTCCCTGAATATGATTTTGTTGGCTGGCTGATAAAATTGTTCTACTGTTTTCAAACTTTCGTCAAGTTCACTTAAAAACTGCGAATTAACTGGGTTTCCTGTATACCAAAGCTTATGTCAGCTCGTTCTCAAAGATTAACTTGGTATTGACTGCAACAGGCGATTACGAACAAACGTCCGTTGAACACAAATGTGATGGACGTGTTTCAGGAACAATTGCGGCAGATTGTAAACAACGTCTACAGGCAAAATATGGTGATAGTAGCGAAGGACTAAAATGTTCAGTAATTTTTATGAAGCCGATAGTGTACACCACACTTCCGAAGATTGGGTGATCGGTTGGCGCTGCAAAAACAACGATGTGTTTATGAACTTTTTCGCCCGATGTCAGAATGTTGGTACTGACACATTGTTTCAATACTCACTAAAACTCTCCCTTATTTTGTAAGTATAAGGCGGTTACGCACAAAAGTTCAACGTTATATAGTCAGGGGTTGCGTATTCACCATTTTAAAGGACCAAGGCGCACTCTCTGATTCAATGACTGTCACATTCAAGGCTGACAATCTGAAACACAGCCGGTCAGTCGTCTAGTTTGCACACACAACGGGTAGCTCCGAAAGAGCCTTCATAACATGTAGCTATGATTCAACCAGGGGCAGCAACATTAGAAGACCTTGACATTTGGCGAAATATTTTCGCCGTTAAGTAGGAAAGTTACAGCCCATATTGCAAACATTGTTGATTTACCAGCACACTGTTGATTTTGTCTGATAGTCTCACAGTAAAAAAACTGGGCAATAAATTGTATGCTAATTGTTTTGGAACCGACCTCACTGGTGCTGCTATCAACCGTTTTGAGTGTTTCCTGCTAAACCCGTCTTCCTCAAACGCAGTACGCATTTACAATTACAAAGCAAGATTTTCTCGTCCCCGGGAGAGCCTGCGTGGACTAAATATTCTCTTTGCGAAAAAACTGAACACCGTTCCTGATTCACTCATCAAGCCAACAAAGGATTTATCGAATTTTGGGCTATACTTTCCAATCACTTAACCATCAGTTCCCATAGATACTTCCCAAAGCTAATGATATCCCTGCGCAGTGGGTTAATTCCATTGTGTCAAATTTGTTCTTTACTCGTAGCTACAACTGAGTATACAACTAGCAGACTATGGCGAACGACGCTGAGCCAGAGGTGTATATGTGCACTCATATTCACCGGTATTCCTCAAATGCGAAAGTGACCAATTGTTTATGCTATGATTGCAGTCCGTTTGGGGTAACTTAAAGGAATCCTATCGTGTGTCAGGTTACCTGACTTACTGGGCAGCACTGTCTTCAGCAGAAATCCAGCGGCTCAAATAACGTGGGCACAATGATCCAGATAAATTTTTTTATATCAAAATAATGCCAGAATATGCGGCGTTTTTTCACGGCGGTCACCTCCTTTATCCAACAAATCGGGAGAGGCGAAACGTCATTTCCAAGATGCCATGTTTCCATATCTGTGGATTATGTCTCAAATGTATGCAAATAAAACTTGTAGCCGCATCTCCAAACTTGTCGGATTGACTTATGCAAGCACATTTTACAAACATTTAGAAGAAATACCCCAGAGTACCGGAATGAGTGCCAGCCTAGCATCGACGGTCTCATGTGAAAACAATTATGTGCACCATATACAGCTGCCTGGGCGGAGTACTTCCGAACATTTCAACCGTGAAAACATCCAGTTAACTTGGTACATGATTTCTATTGTCATGAAAGTCTTAAACTCAGCGGCCTTGTTCTTCATTAGTCTGGAATTTTATCCTTTTTGCTATGGTCGGTGAGAAAATATACCACATTTGGCTCACATAGTTTAGCTTGAATCTCTATCACTCCGAACAAGTTTTCGGCGTTTAAAAAGCGTCACGAAGTTTGCACACAGTTTATTCTTTCATTCCCAAAGTTGGGTAAAATGTTACAACGCGTACATTCACATTCGTTGTCTGCGCGCGCCACACTGCACCAGCATAGTGTCCGCAAGTTTTAGTGGGAAAACCTTCGTTTTTTTCCAGTAGTTTAGATAAACATCAAGGGAAGCAAGTGATAAATCATTTATTACGAAAAGTATTCACAGAATTTTCCGCAATTTTAAAATGGAAGATCTGAAGAGGTTACTGAGAGTTGGATTTCATTATACTACTGTGACATGACATTTATATTACCGGTAGCATCAAGTTAGCAACCATAACAGTGGAAATTGATTCCAGTTCCTTTGGCTTTCAGCTAGCTGTCTAAACTGTGCACCCATATTTCTTTTCCTACTGATCCTCTGTGACTCGACTTGCAATAAAGTAGTCCTATTGCAGTGAATAATGCGCTTTTTACAACGGCTGAGTGGAACCTCGTTGGCTTAAAATTTGCATCTAAATTAATGTCATGAGAAATGGAGCGGCGACAATAACTAGGAGTTTGGAAAACATATATAAGTGTGATACACGACCGTATCATATTTGATCGCGGGAGTTTCGAATACGCAGTTTACAGTCCCACCAGTATACAGGGATAGCGTTCACCAACTACGTGCAAGAGTAGAAAATCCCTCACTGAGAAGTTCACTCTAACAAACACAAAGCAACAAGTCACAAATCATTAGACGTAAACCTAAACATTTTATCTGCAAATTTGGTTTGAGAAGCAAACAAACTCAAGCTCCTCCCAGAATGATTTTGAACGACTATTGGATACCAAGCAATCGTGAACAAAACCCCCAAAGTTGGAAGAGAGAGAAAACATAACGTTTCTGAGCCTAATAGAATTCCAAAAGCGACATCGGAAAATATTGCAGGTGCAAAAAGTACACAAAATTTTAATTCGTCTCCACTAAAATCATCACGTTTGTTCATTTTGTAGACTATGTGGAAGAAAAATAACTGCTCAATCACAGAGAAACGCTTAGTACCCAAACCTGATGACTGTCGAATGTGCCCTGTTTCAGGACAAAAACGTTACATTATATATTATTTCTCATCAAAGCAGTAAAAGAAATAGCAGATTTTGCCCAGCAAATATTAAGACAGCTATTTTCTATGGAGTGAAGTAAGTTACGTTTCTTGAAACTTGCAAATCGCGCTGCATAAACAGCCAGCCAGCGAAAACGCACGATTAAGCATTTTGCGCTTTCCTGATTGAAAGCGCAACATCAGGGGCTAATTGACGACATTCTGCGTCTTACTACATTGTATCCTAAAGCGTAGGTCACTACATATGGAATTTGCCCTTAACACACCCTTTTTGCAAACTGCACATCCCAGGTTTCTCTTATTTCGATAATCCGTTTTTTGGCAATACCCTTGCCTTCACTTAGAGATGGTTTGTGGCGGCCAAAATGCCTTAACTTTTCCAGTTATAGTTGGTTTTCTTGATATATATATTCATCATTTATTTGAAAGCAGAAACTCTTTCGTTCAACAAAGACCGCCACTGAAGCCAGGGTAATGAGAAATTATGAAATATTATTGCTGGTGTTCACAGCAAGATCCATTGATTCTGCAACCGGCATGGCAATGCAAAATCGACTCAAATGGACTAGTCTAGCAAGGGACTCTTAACGCGGGTCATTTATGTGACACGCAGCGGCACCAGAGATAAAAATTGACATATTTAACTATGTGCCGAACAAGGTCCGTCTACTCAGTTGAGAGCAAAATATAAGCCAGGACGTACACACCATAATATGCTAAAACTTACAATCCGCCTAGCTACTGACCAGCCTTCCAGTCAGCTTGACCATGCAGGCAGGATAACCTGGCGGCAGAAGTTCAATAACAAGCCTTTCAAAGATGGTAAAATCAATTTTTATCATTGTTGTGTGCAAAATCTTTAATTAGATTGTTTTTTTCTAGAAAAACCGCCACTAATGGGAGATTATCCTAAACTATCAATTCCCAAAACTCTGTTTGGCTTGGGATACTCAATAAGTCTACTGATCCAAGTACACAAAACGATTATAGTTTTTTGACGCTTTGCAAGTTAAAGGCATGTCCACCTGGTGGACACTCTTCTGCTCTAGACAAACGGCAAACGAGAGAGCAAGCTCTCTCACAATGAAATCTGGAAGATATATCTGGTAGCACAAGTCGGCTTGGTTGCGTGGCTGGCCAAAATGGATGTCCTGAGCAAAGCGGTTCGGGAGTTGACAACAATCGATTTCACAAACCCTAGTGAAAGTTACTGAAACTCAACCACGGCTGCATTATAATCAATGCACTGCCGCACAGCTCTTTGCTTCTTCTGCAAACAACAGTAATTTGAGTGTGCAACCTGTTTGAAGCACTGTTTTTAATGCCCAATCATAACTCACATCTTTACCTCAGTTTGAGCCCAAACCTGAATAAGCCGGAACACACATATAATGTTTGTAAAACTCAGCGCTTATAAAATCAGCTGAAAAGTGTCACCGTAATTTTCGCCCTTGCAGATGGTGATCGGTAGTTATAGCACTACAAAACGCCAAATGAATCTTTTTGATGCTTGTGCGTAACCTGCGCACCAAAACGTTCTCATTTATAGTCCAGTCAAATTATACATATCCACACGTAAGTTTCAGGCCTAATTGGGCGCTTTTATTTATCTCAGCGTTAAAAATGTATGGACCGAAATTTACGGACGAACACCAAAAAGACATTAGGCGTGCGGCACTTAAGGCGGGCATAGGTGAGAACTTCAAAATTTTCACTATTCCAAAGAGCAAGATGAATAATGTTGGTAAGCATTTTGCACTAAAGACGTGCAAAATGTAATACACGACCAAGTTGTTTGACATGACTTTTTCCGGAATCATGCCTATTTTAATATACCATAGAACATATATGAAGTCAAGAAATGTTGCGCTCATTTACACTGTGAGCGCCCCACTAGTATCTTTCAGAATATTTCAAACGAATCGTTGGAATATTTGGAGAACGCGCTTGAATATTCGTTCACGTGTTGCATACACCGTTACGGCTGTCGCGCACGTGCGTGTTACGTGGTAACATGACAACACTAGAACACGGCTGACAGGATAATGATTTTACACTAGTGCTAAAAACAATGAAACGGTTTTTCTCCACCTGTCTAATTGTGTCATACAAATATGAGTATTCTCACAATTTCAAAAAGCACTATTGTGGTGCTACAAGTGTGTGCGAAACGAAAAGCGGCAAAATTGCTGAACCCAATGTAGTACATTCTGAAAGGTTCCAAATTGATGCAAAATAGTGAATCAGAAAGAAGTAACGCCTACATTCAATGTTTTAACCCGTATTTCGTATTTCAGAGATTTAATTTTTTTCCCGGGTATTATTTCACAAGCCAGGCTTCCGTGCAAAATATCCAATGTGAAAATAACCGTAGGCTGTAATTAGGAAATATGCCTGTCCCTCAATGACCATTGTGCCTTCCGGAGCATTGCTGGCACGCGTACTCTCAAACCACAGCAAGTGTTTTGACACAACACACAAGCATCATATCTAATACTGCATGTGAACCGATGTGGTGGATCACGCGTAATTACTAGGTGGAATATGATTCTTTTCTTTACGTTCTGTACTGTTCACTTGGAGTTAGTGAGTCAAAACTAAGTAAAAAGTTCATTTCTTATAGGCTTTTATTGTCACATCAATATTTTTGAAAGCCACCCGGTTTTCTCCGGCAAATAAAAACACAGTTTGTTTCGTTGCGAACATCATTGTGCAAGATATTGCTGAAATAAAAGAAAAATATCCGTTAAAAGCTACTCAATTATTTTGGGGGTGCATGAAAAAGAAAAACGAAATTGTGCTTTCTTTAAAAAGCAGCTTCCACCTGAGATTAATACATTTTCCAATCCCCAATTTAATTTTATCATCTGGATGACTCACAGTAAGCTTATAATCCAGTTTATAGTCTGTGGTCTTCTACGACCGTTAGTCGCCAGAACCCCACTAAGCGCGTGTGTGAGTTTCGGTCGGAAACTGAACCAAACTTTCCTAAATTTCTGTAGGCTTTCCTGAAACGTTGTTGTTCCACATAATAAATTGAGATGTAAATTACTGAATCGGTTTCGCATCACTGGACAAACGGACAGCATCAGCGATGGATATTTTGCTTTTTGTTTTTCTGTCGCTTCATGTGCTAATTAACTCATAAGATACTAGTTCCTGAATCCAGCCCGTTTTCTAATCTAAGCAATTTTATTCCGTAATTTTTGTGGTTCAAATGGATTTCTGTATAAGAAAGATCACAGAGTGAAGTTATTTATCAGCCTTTTAAAAAGAGCATGCGGTTAGCTGAATTCCGGGAGCTCTCTAAGAAAGTTCCTTTCCTGTTACCAGGACCTATAATTTGACACTGTGTCGTGTTTTCTTGGTTCGCCTTACGAACGAGACAGACGCAAAAGTGAGATTAGATGCCCAAATTTGGATAGTGAGTGTCTTTGTTAGACAAATACGAAAAGATAATTCGTCCAATGTCGTTTGCATTTGTAATAATCTTTTTGTTCGCAAGCTTATTTTGGCCGTACTGGTATCAGATACCTAAACCGAATTGCCTGAATTGACCTGTCTGAGTGTCTCCTTACTTTAGAGCAGCCCAAGTCACCATGAGGTTGCATATAAGCAACCCGATTTGCATTTCATCGACGAAAAAAGGTAACTGCTGATCAGGATCAATAGTTCACGTCAGTTTCAATCATGCGTAACCTTGAACCCCGCATACATGAGTATGTTTTTTGCCACCAGTTTAGTTCATTTTTTTGCGTATTTCATGAGGAAGCGCAATGTTTTTGCAAGCGCTGTAAGTTACCGCCCCCCCACATGCACCAAATATCAACTTTGCTGAGTTGGCTGCGCACAAACTAGCGCGGTAGAATTATTTTAAAATGGAATTGAAATTGACCACTGGACAGCCAGTTGTTAGTTCCGAAGACATGTGTGGGGAATTCCTCCCCCACCAAAAGATCTGCAGCCAACAATCATCCACCACTGTTATTCCGCACCATCTCATAGGGAGACACACTATGAGAGACGCAAAATCTATGATAATTTCAACCAGAATATTCACGTTTCTGTTACTGAAAATCGCAGCATCAGCTATCTTCGCGTATTTTAAATGGCTGGAATTATTCTGCCAAAATATGAGAACGTTATACTTAAGCTGTTTGTGTAAGTTTAATTCGCGTCATGAATTTTGTGGCAATGCATTTATCCAGGTAAACTCATAAATGAGCAGATTAGATAAAACAGTGACTATTGCTTGCCAAATTAATTGCACGTTTCAAAATTTATTAATTATTCATTAGAACTCTTCGTATGAATTCAAGCATGTGTTATATTTAGCCCTCTGGGATAACGAATTATCTTACTCTGTTTTCGTTGAACTAATCCGCTAAACATTTCAATGGGGTAAAGACTTTGTATGATTGTCCCACCAATATACATAGATATATAATGCATTGATATATATTGCACTTAAGGCCATTATAATTTATATAATAAGTTAATTTTAACAACCTATAGGCAACCACATATCCCTGGTTTTAGGTCAACTACGGTCATGATCGATTTCAAAAAAAATATATTACTCCTGGGTTAATCGTATGGGGCGATGACGATGCAATTTTCAGATCCTTTAAAGTATTGTTATCAAATAAGTAGCCCAAAGTAACAATGGGCATCGGACCAATTACTGAATTTCACGATGGCCAAGATTTATAAATTTGGATAATAAAAAAGGAAACACAAGATACGTATCATTCATAGCAGTCTGAATTATGAATCCTGAAACTTCGACACTGGCGTCCTTCTACTTCACGTGGTAAAATGTTGAGACCCACATGCAGACAAATGAATTGTTTGTTGATAATTTAGTGATATATTCAAATATATGGTTCTCATCATGCAGCCAAGAACAGTCAAGTGAGGTAGAAAAGCCATAAATTTAAACCCACAGTAGGGATCATCAGTCAGTCAACATGACACCACTAATTGTGACAGTTCGTTAAATGGTATATAGCATGAGAAATGCACAGTCGTTACTAATTTGTCCTCGATTATAAATCTTCTTTTATAGATTCAAGTGCAAAAAACAGAGTATTGCATCTACTCCTCTTAAACTTCAACCACTCTGAGGGAGTATAACATTTTAAAAAATGTTTGAAACATTACCCAGCTGTTCTGTGTGATGTCTCGACGTACCGAAGAGTTTAGCCAAATGTTTTCCAATTCCGTCCGCTAAAATCCAACACGGTGTATAAAACTTAATTTTGCGCCGCTTGAAATTCCTAATAATTTTGGTATATTTTTATTTTAAAAGAAAGACGCAAGATAACCAATGTCTGCCAAAGATAGAAAAAAAGTAATGCCAATTTTTATTCACATGATCGTTTTGTTGTGGTTGATATTTTTCAACCGACCAGTGGTTTTAACCAAATAGAGGATAAGCTAGTCACAAAATGACCGTTTTTCAAAGTCTCAAATATTGCATGTAGAACTTTAAGGACAACCTATCTACATCGGTGTACATTGTGTTTAACCGTACGTCTTTATATTGATTGTAAAAGGGCCCTCTATGAAGTCACCACACTGTCAAAGTTGCAACTTAGTTTGGTTAGCATGCATGATGGCACTCGTGTTTGCTTTGGATAATTCTACCACGATGTTTAGGTCGTTTTAACACAAACATGCGTGCCAATGCATGTTAACCGTCGTTGGACTAATAAATGGTGTGTTCACAAGCAAACGTTTTGCTAATGCGTTCTTGAATATAGGTTTACCTAGCGTTTCACAAAGCTGATTGATTTTTTACAGTGACGGTTGGTTCAAGTTTCATCAGCTGTTTTTCACCTATGTTAGACGCGTCCGTATAAAAAAATGCCCACCTCTAATAGGTATTTATTCTCAGGCGATAAATATTACGTGTGAATGTTTTTTGTGCAAATCTAATGTCAAACTTTTGAACTTTGCTGAATCTACTGAACAGAAACCGGGATGCGCACGGACATAAGCCAACTGAGTGCTGGGTACTCGTTCGGGTCTGCCTTGAACGCATCCTTTATTCTGCCGCCGTGGCACAAAGCACCAATAAAACCATAAAAAAACGAATTTCATTGCTTGCGCTAAATATTTGTACACCCATCCACTGGCCTTTTTATGCTAGCCATCCGCTTGTGGTTCATATTAAGGGGAGCACATTTTAAAATATACCTCTTCTTAGGCAATGATTCTGAATCATTTATTATCTATACGCACTATGCCAATAAGCCTAAAATAGTGTAAGGTGAGCTGATAAAACCTGAAGACAGCCGAAAATCGATTTATTTGCTCTCTTTCTGATATACACGAGGCTTTCAAAGTCGCCTAAACGCCAGTTTGTATGGAAAAACGCGCGGCATATCAGGTTATTTGTCTTTATTGCAAAATGTATTTGAACAGATAACTTACCGGCTTTACATGAAATCAAAAATGAAACAATTAGTTAAAAAGGCACGCCAGCAAAATCATGGTGTTTAGTTGGTTACGTGATGACCTTTGACCACGCAATAAAAAGTGTGCTCTATAACCCTGACGGGTATTGCATTTATCGCGCGTTTTGTAGATGCATTTTAGCTGGCCACGTCTTACACTTTGTAGGGAGCCTGTTCCAAATTATATTAGGTTGCACTTAGCAAAAAACGGAGAATACACCCACAAATTTTAAACAAATCTTAGTGACACGCAGTAATTGAAAATATTATTGAAAAATGCAATTTTCCCATCTTCAGAAAACGATATTTTCAACTCTGCGGACTTAGTGCCTCATTGCCGCAAGCAGCTTGTGCAAAATGTCAACTTGAAAAGCGACTGCATATTATCCTGGATAACTGATAAAGTGGTATTTGATTCAAGGCGGCAAATGATACTGCCCTTTGGGACTAAAATCAAATTTTTGAATAAAGGCTAAAAATTTTTCTAAATAAACGTTATACAGTGTCTCAATGCGCTAGTGCTGTTACTCAATCGAGATATTATACCAAGGTGGTTTCAGCCAGTGATTTTCACATACCTTTATTCGCGACGACTTTATTTTCTGAAATGAGTAAAAAGGAGTGAATAACCAGAAAATAATAAATTAATAAATAATAAATAAATAAAATATAAGATAAGTGAATGAGAAATAAATTGCAAAATAATGCCGAAGACCGTTTTGGCTGAAATAACTAAACATTCTAAACTTCATATAAGATTATACCACCGAGACCAACTTCCAAAATGTGTATCCAAAACGGTGAAACCAAGATGATAAGTGCTTTTTTCTACCATTGTCCAACCCTCCGAACATTTGAAGGCCTGTTAGACATTGAAAAACATTAGATATTTAGACAAAAACTGCTTTGTAAATCTATCAAATTATCCACAATTCTTTACAAGGTTTTCGGCGGTAATGCGCCAACCGCAATATTACTGTAATATGTTTGCCTTCCGTACTTGTCACACTATTTCGCGATTTTTTAGTGTCAATAATAATGATTTGGTGATTCACTGTTCAGTTCCGGAAAATTTGAAGTGGCCTTTTTTAGCTTCAGCTCATACAAGTGGTTCACATGCTTGTAACTGCGAGAGTCCTCAGAAGTTTTGAAAAATTGAGTCGCAAAATTTATTAGTACAAGCTCATTGCGTGATCATGGTTATCCTGCAACGATCCGATCGTCTAATGCCCAAGAACTAACAAATTCAAATGTGGAGGGAATATTGTCCTCAAGATGAGAATTTAAGCATTCACACACGAGAGTACTTAACATATAACTAATATCAACCGCGTGAATTTTGCCTCAGTTAATGCACGTTATGACCCTTTAATATCTAGCCACTCAGCACGATGCAATCTTAAATCATTTATCAATCTTGCTGGCCATTTTCAGGTATTCTAATGAGCTCAGGCAAGTCCGCTACAACCAAACACGTTTCTAAAAACTGAAACCAAGTTAGAAATATCTACGAATAAAAACTGCCAAGGATGAACTCCATTTTTTTGGCGAATGTTTCCTTTCTGCACAGACAAACTATGCTGCCGTGATGCACTTACACGTTTATTTGGCAGTAATAAAAAATGACCAACTATTTCCAAGAGCTATTTTGTAATTGGCCTACATTTTTAAATGTAATAAACCTGAAAACAGACACTCTCCTTTCAGCGTGCTTTTGCCTTTCAGGCTTTTCAATGCTTGCCACATCATGTTTTCCGAATATCGTGGGTATTATTTGCTTCAGAAAACGGAATAATTAATATGATATTCAAGTAACACTCCTAAGAATTATGGCCTAGGATTGACACTTTATTTTGGGAGATGTTATAGAGCCCATATGTTTGTGTTTTCATGGTAAGCCTCAAAAGCATGCTAACCAATACTTGTTCAACTTTTAATCTACTGTTTCGTTCCATACCTGCGTTGGAAAATAACGGTCGTCCAATTTTTTAAGTGGTTTGACTGCACAAATCTGCATATTTGACACAAAAACAGTGAATCTCA
>SJOL01008853.1:141166-184876 GCA_004794785.1 Opisthorchis felineus | reverse complement strand
CAACTTAAATTGTGTGTCCTCCTTTGGCGGTAGCAGACTGAGTGCACCTAAAGTTAACTGTTATTGTGTTTAAGTACCAAAACCGCTTCAAGATCGTTATCTTCATTCGCTTGAATTTTTAGTTGTACTGCAGCACAAACAGTACGGATAATTACGCTTCCCAATGGTTGATAACATTGCTGATATTCTGAGAAAAATCAACATGGCTTTTGCCAGTTTGCATTTGGTTTAAATGACGTGGTATTGTCCATGAACTATAGACACAGAAGAACTTGTCCTCAGGAGTTACTTTATGATACCCAGAGCGTTTGTTGAATATGACTCGCATATGCGACATCCGTCGCTTAACACGATTAAAAACCTAATGCCAGGAAAGATCCCATTTCGTAATTGTTAGGTTAATAAATAGATTGCTTATTTAGCTGGTTGTACGTAGCACCTCATAAACACATAACTTTTCTTTTGTTGAAGCAAATAACACTACGACAAACTACTCATGCTGGGCGCTAAAGTCGTTAAATTGGTAAACGCATAACTACACAGAAACTAACTTGCTTGCAGCAAGGAACACTTTGCTTATACTGGCACCTGTTCATTCCTCAAAACCGGTTGCATCAAACTGATACTTACAACTTTTAAAATAGTACGCGTGGGTTCCTTGCGATATAAAAATCAGTCAACTAATACAGTGGTTACCGCAGATATATGGTTTGTAATGATATCACGGAGTAAATGACCTAAATACGGAAACAGACCAAGAATCAACATTGCAATTCCGCGAAAGTATACACGAAAAATATAAATTTTAATTTATGAGCCCACCTTGAAGCTTTTTAAGCACATCTAAAAAGAATTGCACCAAATTTCTATCATTCCAGAAATTTTACATCGTTGTATTCAACACTGCTTAAAAACTTCTCAAGCTGTGAAAGTATGTTTGTCCGAAATTTCCCGTACGAGCATTAAATTTAAAACAAAAGTGCGAATAGTGTACGTCGACACCTTTTTCAATAAGGAAGCACTGATTTCCCTAAATAATGCCCCTAGCCCCCATTACCCTACTAGTTCTGACGTATTCACATCCTATTTTAGGTGAAAGCATTAAATAACACGAATTGCATTTACCAGTATAAAGCCATAGTTAAATAATCAAATGTGAAAACGCAGCTAATGGTCCCTGCCTCACCGATTTCGGCTTCAGATGACAGATATTTCTTTCACCCTGCAGCAATGCATCTTTCGTGTTGCAGTGTAAAAACCACCCTAGACTTACCTATACCATTGACGGTTGACCCTATATTAAAAAGGTACACTTATACTCAGGATTGTATAACAGGAGTGGAGATTTTGATGACCAAGTGTATCAGATTGTAAATGACATAAATCAGGGTAAAGTTAAAAGACCCCTTGAACTCACAAATATCCGCTGAAAGAGATAACCAGCCACCAAGGTTAAACGTCATTTTAGAGTCAAATAAGTCTCACTAGCAGACTGCAAAAATCCGGGACTGACAGAAGGGGATGTTACGTGCACGTTTCAACTTTTGTGTCGTTTTCCGTAAAACGTAGCCTTTTGTAAAAAGCGACCACAGGAAATTACTGTTATTTAATGATACGCACACCACATCGGGTTGATAATCGATTGTTTCATTTGTTACCAATTTTACCCGATTTTGATGCATCCATAAATGCAACAGGTTATGAAGGGATTTCAAGCAATGTTTTGGCAGTGCGTGATGCAGGGATGGCACATTTCGTTCCGGTCTTTGGAAGCAACAGGCTCATGTGCATAAAAACAAAAACGTCGCGTTTGTATTCTCTTTAACAAATGCGCCCATTTATACACAACTTTATAGTGAAAGCTTAAAGTGGCTTCTTGTATCATACAAGTTCCCCGGAATTACAAATCATCTCGCTATTTTTTTTTCTTGCTGCTTTGCATAATGATAATCATAAAGCTATGACAGTGCATTTGTACTTTGCCTTCTGTTTGTCTGCGTGTTTGAAGATTCTCACCTGAAAATAAAATCATCTTGTTTTTTCAAAGCTAGTATAGTTACCGCATTTTGAGATATTGCAACCCATCAATACGTATCTTTCAGTTTTGGACCGACAAAACAGCGGTCCTTATACGTATCCCATTTTTACTACGGCTAGAATGTTATACGTCCCTGATTGGTATAAATTAAAAGCATATTATTGGCCCTGGATCTGGCATGCTTGAAGCTAGCATTCAGGTTAGTCACGAAACGTGTTAACTCACTTGCAAGTTTGGCGACTCTTGTAAAATCTGAAATAAACGCAGTAAAACACTAAAAACCCAACTCCCTTTGATTGCACTGCTTTGTTGTTATCTCATCCAGTCTAAGAGAATAGTTAAGCTATGCATAAAGAATTCCTATTCCAGAACCACATTCCAAATGGACATTGATGTAGCACATTACTACCACGAACCTAGTGCGTTACTTCGGGCAAAATAACGTTTGATGGCCAAATTAACTTTTGAAATGACAGACGGCGCAATTGATTTGCGAATGGGCTCAAGTACTGCAAAACAGATTGAAAAATCATGGCAAAAACGAGTTATGGTCAAAGCACTAAAACTTAAATGTTTTCTCCTGTCCACTTGATTCCAAAATGTTCAGATCGTTTGGCGATGTGAATTCAATAGTACGTTTAAGAGGCCACGTGGTGTTCATTTCAAGCAATCGTTCAGCTTTTAGTTGAACAATTTGCATCCCGTAAACGAAATCGCGTAGAGCAAGAACTACATAGCTTCGCAAATTCATTTTTTTAGAAACATAAACTAACAACTCTTTTAGTGACGTTCCATAATTTCGATTAGTCATTGTGGCTAAAACTAAAATTTGCTGCTCATAGAAACTGATTGCGTACCATTTTGCCGGACTATTAGATGTGCCAGTCATCCACTTTTGGAACATTTTGGAACATTCTCCGAAAATACAGCAAAACAAATTGTTTGTTTTGTTGTTATTTTCTCCATGGGCGCATTTGAAACTGTCAACTGCTGTCAAACGTGAACCACAAAAATGTGTTTCAATTGCGTATGTGGCAAATTGCTGGAACAATCTATGTACTATCCGGAATCCTTTTTGGGCAGTCAGTGAGTCTTTTAAGCATTTAAAAAAATTTATCTTGCGCTTACAAGTAATTCTCAACTATTGAATAGTGGTTTCATTTAATGATATACTGGAGCGGTTAGGAACCGTTCGCAAATTTCATAGGCGTGCCATTTTATTTCTTGCTGCCTCGAGCTTTCAGGCTGAGCTATCACCCTTCTTTGGCCAAGTTATTTCTTACTAGTGATTATTTTATTGGACAAGGTGTAGGTTATGTTGACATGCCTTAGTTTTACCCTTTTGAGATGGCTACTGTTAGCAGTATGGTTTTATATTTTGTGAATGGAATGTTTGGTCCTCTTTTAAATTCGGTATTTATTCTACTTTTTTAATTTGCAACAGCCGGAGGTCTCTTGCAGCTTCAAGGGCGCGACGCATCGCTTTTCTCAAAAACGACCAAAGTTTACTGACCTGTGTTTGTGCAAGAATCTGACTGTAATCTTATTTGCAATACTTCCTCATAAGTTGAAGAATGCGCATCAGCAAGAAGCTCAGCCCATACAAAATCAAAACGTCGTTTTCAAACATTGTTTAGTCACCGTTGTTCTTGCGCATATGACCGCGTGTTTACTCATAAATTGCGTGGTTATGTTTGTAGCGGTCTTCTCCTTGTTCCTTTAACCAGCTTCGCTCAATTTGTACACATGCTTACTGGATCACGCGACTCCCCTGTTCCGCAAACACTCAATTCACATAACAAACCCCGTCCCGCTCGTAACCTAGATCGAGAACAAGTCAGTTTCCGTCTTGTGCGCGCCGGAACCATTCCATGTATTATACACACGTCAAACCTTCCTATATATAGCACGCCACGACATGGTCATCACACACTTACTTGCGTGCGCAGGAAGGCAGGGACTTAACCAAAGTCTTCAAGTGCACGGACAATTACGGAACACGTGCAATAGCTATGCTGCTGAGAAAACACCTTCCTGCTGTCCGGATCTTTACCCAGGAACTCACAATTTATCCACGGACGATAAGTCCATTTTTGAATTATTTAATTGTGTGCAATGTATTTATTCTATCATGGTGCAACTAGAAAGTGTAAACCACTGTCGACCATAGTAGAAATTGTTATTAGTGCACACATCCTTCTTAATTACATTTTGGCTGTCATCACCTGTGAACTAGTATGTTCTGTGCCTGGTACTAAGCGATTAATTATTTAATAATCAGATTGACCCGCTAAGTAGAATTGATGTTTGGAACGATAACACTTAAATTATTATCTGTGATTAGATTATGGCTTACCCGGCATTTCTAAATTAATGCACAGATTAATACCCTCATCGAAGCTTGGAGTAAAATTTAAGTGAAACAACAGGAAAACAATTAACGGCAAATTTCAGCTTCTGGACTCGGATAGATTCCAAAAGTCCTACAGACCGCGCAAGCAGGCATTTATTTGTTTGCTTACTCTTATGTCACAAATGCTGTTAGCGTTCCAACACGGGTTCAAGGATGCCACTAGGATGATACTTTATATGATGAATCTAAAAGTTGTATTGATCTTTACCATTCAGTGCGTTCATAGAGAAACACAAAGTAAGAAAATGCTTTTGCTACTATATTTGTAAGGTGAAACTTACCAGTTGTTTTTACTGGTGTACGAAGTAGCATGAAACAACATATTTAAGATTGGTTTAATTAAAAACATGAGATGAATATCCCCATAGTTTGTTCAAACAAAACGGCAATAATATAACTAGCTAATTCGCGTTCCCACCGTTTTAGTAAGCCTAGCAAGAGGCGTACAAATGGTAGGAGTTCGTTTACATTGGAGGCACGGAAACTGCGTTTTGTATAAAAACTGCGCTAAACTGTCCAATTAAATATGTTAGTTGCTTTTGGCTAAAAAAATCCATATTTTTTATAACCTTATCATTTGAACTAAGAGTATGGTTGTTCTTTCTTCACCAATGTATTTGCTTTAGGTCTGATTAGGACAGATCGTACGATAAACGTCGACCGAGATGTCTGATAACTAACTGTAGACAATGTTAACACTGGTAAGATGTGCAACGCTTGGCGTAATATCACTCTTATTTAGTTGCAGTTCAGTTTTGTGTCATTAGGCAATTGATTGAAAACTCACGGGCTTCATGACACCGTTGTTGGAATTGGCGAAAACACAGAAAACAAGCATGTGTGTTGGCCGTGGTGGTCTGATTATGAATTATGTTCAGTAGTGTTGTAGAAAATGAAATAATAAAGGTAAAGCATTATGTAGTCTGAATAACTGGAGTTTGTATATTCATTAAAGCCTGACCACCATAAACACTCCTTTTAATGTTATTGTGAGCTCATCTGCAACCAAAACAGAATTTTGAATGTTGCAAATACTTACCGTTTTCAACTTTGTTATCAAAGATAAATTTTCATAAAAACATCACACAATTGGGTTAACAATCAATCCCGCATCAATTTGTGATGCGCATATTTACAATTACCTAACAATGTCTGCTCACTTTATTTGCCCACCAGCTCAGCTGTGTCGATCTGCACTAATTCAGTTTATCCAGAAAGTTGATCGTTTGGTCAACATATCTTCAAGGTATGAATTTTGTGTTCGTTTTTTCCGTTTTTCTACTAGGCTTTTATGGATGCTCAATGGTAAAGTATAACCAGCCAAGTTAGCGGTAAAACCATTACACTAAAATACTATGGTCTAGATGCACACCGTTTGTGGTACTGTCAAACAACAAGAATTGCCATTCCAAATAACCGCGACTATTAATCTTGCGCATATTTTGCAGCTAAATTCTACCGCCGCAGCGTCCAAACATGCTATAGTGACAACAGCTTCTTGGAACGGCAACACTTCTACAAAATGTCAACCGGTTCAAAAGCTTAGCTCGGAAACGCAAGTCATACAAATAAAACAGTATACTGCATTTGACATAAAACTTAATAGACGTTTAAAATTGTTTGTTGTTGTTCACTTGTTGGTAGATTAGGCCTATCAAAGACCTTTGTACGTCAACAGCTCTGGTTTTATTTTTAGAGCTGCCTGTGACTGTGGTCTTAGAAAAAGCTAACCTGACATTAGTTTACACTGTTAGTCCTTTCTGCAAATGTTTATGCGTGGTTAAATGGAAGGGTTTATTACAAAAACCAGTCTTGTTTGCTGTCATTGCGGGTGTTTCCGGGACCTCCTAAATGTGCTTGATTTGCTTTCTCATAAAGAAAACAGTATGGGTTAAAGTCAAAACGGTAGCAAAGGATTGTCCTCAGTTGATTACCATCTGTCATTGTGACTATCTTAAGAATCGAAAAGGGTGTCTTCCATCATTTGACCACAGCAATTCCTTCAGCTACACTCTTAGAAGTCTGTGTAAACGAATGCTGCATATTTATTGTAGATTTTGGTCGCCGACCCCAACAACAGCGTGAAGCTTTATTTCGTTCCGTAGCCGTGAGTTTTAAAGACAGGTTAATCACACTCAAGCCCGAAGTATCCCTATCTAACAAAAGCCGGTTAGTTTATTCTAATAATGACTTTGGCATGGCTTTTGCCAAATCAAGTCTTTGAAAGGCACAACCTTTTAAAGCATTAGTTTTTGCTTTAAAAGATCGCATTTTAATGGGGGACACATATGCAGTAATATCTCAAACCTTGAATATCTGTAAAATTTAACCACGCAAGTGGGGGTGTGTAATTCACAAACTTGAACAAATCATCAACTTACGTTCTTTGGACGTTTTTCAATGAAACATGTATTTTAATTTGTGACGCACTATTAGGCAAATAATGTTAGTATTATCGTGTTGTTTATTGTGCATCCAATCAGTGACAACGGTGACTGATCTGTGCCTAAAATAACATTCTTGAAGGTGTCTGATATCGGGGTGCGGATTTCCATCGGCAAATTATTTTGTTTCTTTATCAACGTTATTATTAGGTAGCAATGCAACATAAATAGGCAAACACATGCGAATAATTTGTTCATTGCGACACTTGTACGTCATTATCCACTAGCACTGCTACTTTGGGAAAACACTGTGAAATTTTCTGCCTTGAAAACGTAAATTTTACAGGGAAACCGTCAGCCAGTTTTCAAAAATACGACTTGAATTAAACAATCCGCGTTTACACTCGTTTGCAATGAAGATAACGGCAGTAAACTTATCAAATTTAAGTGCACATACCAGTTGTCTCACCTATGGAAAAGTTGTTGTATTTAAAACAAAGCCGAAAAATTTACTTTTAAATTAAAATTTTTTTGCGGTAAATCCACAATGTTTTATTCAATTAATGTCGGTCATTCTCCTTGACAATGAACTTTGTGCACTTTATGTTTGCTTTATACTTCCCAGTAATTTCTCTCTTGCGAACAACGTTTTTGCGCTTAGCAACAAAGCATTGATGATATCCTGGGGTTGCGCAAGCACAATCCAGCTTCGTGGCAATTATCTGGGGAACAATAATCAAAGCCATTTTGGCGCCTTAAAACGTCATAGTCACCTAGTTCTTCGGGCTCCCAAACTAACAAAATTGAATGTGTACATATAGAATGTTATCATCAACATTCAACGTTCCGTCAGGTTTCGAATGAAACCATATTAGAGCACTATGCTGAATTGTTTGCGCATAGGCCTACTTGGGTTGGTTACATCGAGTCAATCAAAAAGCTGGCGCTAACTTTAAAGCTCTGCCATAGCAAATATTTATCATGTCGCAAAACCACAGAGGTTGCTATAAGCTGACTTTTTTTATGCGCTTTTGTATGCACGCTCAAGATATTAAAAACCACGATAAAATATAACTTAACCTCAAACCATAATTAAAAACACACTTATGCACTTTGGGGCCTCCATTTACTTCTGCCAATGACGCATCATATTATTTCCAAAAATCATGCTTATAGAAAACTCGTGCACACAGGATAATTGGTTAAAACCAATCCTTCGTGTAACTTCATTTTTTGTTGCATAGTTAATTTTGTGAGATGTCAAAAAACGTTTGCGGTTTTAACACGATATCAGTCCAATACAAATGCTTCCAGATCTCAACCGGCGTATGCAACAACCAACATATGTTTTCAAATCAGTTGATTAATACTCACGACGAAACACATCTTCTTCTGCAGGGCACAAATAATGCGAGATCATATTAGTTCATGTTGACATTTTAATTACGACCCAGCTTGTTGGTACGAGTATAGGACCGCCTGGTCCACATGTTTTGACATGATAAATAAACAGGGCATAGCGCGAAAACCTGTGACAGTCGTTAAAATAGCTTGGGGATAAGTTATAAAGACTTAGACAGTCCTCCGGGCTTTTTTAGGTTGGCGCAAGGGTAAATAAAACGTCAAAAACATTCTACTCTATCACTTTATCTCATTTACTGCCAACACATTGATGAGAAGTTAAAATGTACTTGCTACCCCACCCTGGTAACAAACACACTCTATGGATTAAATAAAACTAAGCTGTTTACTACTTTATGAAACTCATGAATATGAACGAAAAGAGGCCGTATAAGACAAGACACACCCTCAATATTTTCCCGTTATTTTCGAAAAGCATATTTAGAAAATAAGACACGAGCTACAACCATGATCCAGGTTTACTATATTTATTGCCTTCATACCTTTAAAAACTGTTCCATTTTGTTGAGTCATTTCAAAAAATTTATGACATAGATTTCAGCCATACTTATATTAAAATCAGACATAGATGTATTAAATATGGCTTGTGCATCAGAGGTTGCATACCAGCGGGGAAGGGAGTGTTTATGCTTTCTATGAATTTTTATCTGACATGGAATAATTTTTATTCGTATTAAGTACCGGTTTTAATTTTAGGGTGATGGTAATCTCAGTTCAAGCAGCAGAATACCATTTGCTAACCTATTCACATACCTGAAAACTGCCTTTGTTTGGTACTTATATGAGTGTACATGAGTTTTTTAAGTCAGCGTCCACCAGTATTGCACTGTCATGTTGTAGGAACACATACAAATATGCACACACGCCATAAACAAACCTCACCATAAATAGAAGTTCTGACTCTTTGGTCCAGTACAAATAAATAAATATCCACTTGTTGTCCGGGATAAAAAAATAACTTCGCATGGCTTACTTAACTTTCCTGTTCCTAACATATTTCCTAAAAATGCCAACATGAAGAGAAAAACAATAAACTTAAAACATAATCAACTTATTTTCGCAACAACAGACTTTCCTGAAAGTTAGCTGGATCCCAGTTGTTAACTTGTGCTGTAGGTTTGGTTAAGGCGAAAGGATTTTGATCAGTAATGTAGTAGGACTGCTTTAAAGCCATTTTCAGAAAACATTTTTAATCACCAGCCTAACGTTTGCTATTTAAAGTCGGGTAAATGACTAGCTTCAAACTTGTGCTATTGTTTTTGAAGTTTGACGCCTATTTGAATAAACTGTAACCTGTTGTTGGCAATGATTTGTATACAAAACAATGTGTCAAAATATACCATAACATGTCGCAAAAATACGGTCAAAATTTGCGGCAAATCCAGCGTAATTGAAAATCCCGGCTATTCCTGCTCAACAGAAAGTGGCAGAGTTTACCATGAATCAAGCAATACTGTGGAATATCGTGGCTCCTCTTATATAAGCTTATGACCTGGTGGTAGCATAAACATAAACATGACTGATATTGGCCAGGTTGCATAATGATTTTCGTCGTGAGAATTCGTCAGCTTGCATGCTTTGCCCCGAGAATTTTAGGCACTGCTAAAGCGCAATCAACTATACCCGGGATGTGTTTTACTTGTGTGTTGAGAACTGTGTGAGACCTAGAAGCCAATCGGGCGGCTGAATTGACAATTCATCAGTAGTTCATTCGGCATGTTTAATTCGAGCAAAGCAAACTAAATATTCTTCGCAAAATGGCAACATGGTGAACTTGTGAACATTGTTTTCTCAAACTCATATTTTGCGAACCTTGCGACTTCCAGTATACAAGTCAATTTGCAGTGAAATTCCGGACCGTGAAAATAAGCCAGCATGATTCCATTTGGAAGAAAGGCAGAAATATTTGGTGCAGCATCGCAAGATTTCCACATAATTTGGCGCGTGGCTGCAAGCACCTATGTTGGCAGTTGCAACGTTTCATCTTTCAGTTGCTTTGCTAATACTTACATAACCGAACATAAGGGAACAAACCTACGGTTTGGGTGTGACTGCAAAATGCAAGCTTTTTGTGGATTTTGATCATATGCGTCGTTCATTTGCTATGTATTATTCAACACATTATTGGCAAGATCCACTTCTGCGCACAGCTTTGTCACAGTTAATGTTGACTTAAGAACACCCAAGCATTTGAAAACGCAAATCGTTCAAACTAGAAAATGGAAGTGCTCTGAAGATTAGCCAATCATGAAAGCTTTAAGCGTTTTATGGTACGTTTGCTTTGAAAATAACTATTCAATATCTCCAAATTTTAAACTTGAGCTGCTTGTCAACGGGCGGCATATTATAAGCTTAATGATCAACTTAAAATTATGTTGACCGGGCATATCATATAAAAACAAAAAACGTACCAATCGCGGGATCTTTAAATAATTAGTAGAAAAGGACTTTCAACAGGAATATAGTTTTTGTATTTTTTTTATTTATTTATTATTATTTGAGTGCCAAATACTCTGTTTATATTGTTTGCAATTCTTCAAGATTGATGTCAATCAAAAGATCATAATTTAAACCCGACAATAATGCCATTTCCTAAACGTCCGTTGAAAAAAATTCAGCAGTCACGTAGACAAGATCAACTGGTGCCTCATTCTTGTATAAACAAACAAGAGTGCACCAAATATGTTCAGCGTAAACTTTTTTGTTGAGTAGTCGCCTTTTTTGGTAGTATATTAGATGCTGGATATTTTTAGATATTCCATTAAAAAATTGCTTAAATATGTCAAATAGATTAAGAGAACTAAAGTTACTTTTCTCCAAAACCAAACCGCATGCAAAAAACTACATGAAAAACGCGCAGGGTAAAATTCCTGCTATTTTGAGATAGAAGATAATCTTAATAATCTTAATAATCTTAAACGTAAACCTCAGCAACAGCAAATATTCAACAGGTGTAATGTCGCGTCAATTAGTTGTGCAAGCTCGGTTGACTCCTGCAAACTGCGGCGTTCCTAAACCCTCCGTTATGGAGGAGATAAATAATACTTCTATCTAAAGTGCGAAAATGTGTTTTCTCTGGCAAGCATTTAAGAAACGTTACCTTAATTATTGCATTTATTATTGGCGGCATGTTGAATCCTAAGCAAGTAGCCCATAGTCTAACATTTTAAGCTGCTCCAACATTTGTCAAACCAAGCATTGCGTTCATCTAAAGATCCGTAGTTTAATGCGTTTCTTGATACCATTTGGCGTTTTTTTATCGAAAGCCATCTGTATCTGAGTAGAAAACCCACAGCAATTAAATCATGATTCTCGAAAATCTTTACATAGGTAAGATTTTGGGCCAATTTCAAATTTGTGAAATATTTGTGGGTACCACGACATACAAAGACTATATTTGCGTTGACAACGTGCACGAATCACTTACCAACTTTGTGTGCCACAGCTATTCATAATTAAATATCAAGAGGTATTTTTAACAGCCTCAGCGTCTTTTTTGTTAAAAAGCTGATAGGATAGGATTCTTAGAACCTGCAGGTGATTTCTGGAAGTCACATGTTAGTCCATTAGGAAATGATATATGCCGGCAAATAAACCTGACCGTTATTTGTGGTTACCGCTTTCTGAAAATATATCTGTCTCAAGCTTGAAATCGTGATTGCTTTTTAGTGTACAAAATAAAAGTGTGGTAAAATTACGAAGGCATAGAAGCCAAATTACCCCATGGTTTACGTTCAGCGACCACCGGTCATTAACTATGTAAATCTCTGAGCGTTATTGATAATTATGTACTGGACGTAAGCGTGCACCCTATCGGGGACACCATATTTGTACGTGTAATTTCATTGTGTGTAGTATGTTCTTGGGAAATGATTTCACACAAGGCTTGTTTCCTTAGAAAACAGTTTCGTCGGAAATTTCCGACCTAAAAGATATCTATAATTATTAGCCCGATGAGTTACAAGCGTCTCCATTCGCAAACGATTGATTACAGAAATTCCTCACTGAAAACGAAGATCATGGACCTTTCATATCGTTTCTAGTGTGTGCATAAATGTAGTGAATTCGTGTGTCACAGAAGGACTAGGACTTTTGCGTGGCATTTGGCAAGCCTGTGTTGCTTAAAACAATATTCGTCGATATATGCGTATACGTATATATGGTCGTATGAAGAGATCTGTATATGTTTTGTGGAGATTTCGTCCTGTTAGTGAAGTTGATTCATACTGAAAAGACCATAAACACTGTACAGCTGCCTCATCTTTATTGGGTGTCATCAGCAATGCCTGAGTCATGTGCATCCCGTGATTACAGGATGAGCGCCGCTATATCCCGACATAGTGCGAGATAATCATACTGCTGATTAGCTGCTCGTGGCTGAACCAATAAAGGTTTAGACTAACAGCCAGAAGGTCGCAGGATTTTCGGAGTTTCGCAAGGTGTGCACTGCTGATGACTCTCAATAATGAAGAAAGGGTTGTACAGCATTTTTCGGGCTTTCCGGAAAAGATCGGCTTCACTTACACCATAAAATCTCCGCACAAAACATATAACCATGTATATTGGTAGTGCATTACGCGCATAACCAAATTCAGGTTGCCCAAAGATCATGTGTGACAAATAGCAAGGTACAGCGCTATCAGAACAAGTTGAACATCACTACGTCTGACCTTTTTGGGACGATGGCAGCGCATCTAGTCTAAGAACCCTGCCCACGTTAGTTAGAATAACTAATCCGTTTTTGCTAAATAGCTGTTGTCTGGAGAACTTTTGGACAGAAAGCTGTAACGCCAAACGTGTTTGCGTATATCCTGTGAACAATACAGCTGACCATGTATGATGAAGCATGTTATTTATTCCCGTCCCACTTGTACTTGAAATATGTCAACAAATCGGACGACCAAGCGGAAATAAATCTTAGGAATATACAATTACGGCAACATTCAACATTATCTCCATCTAAATGTTTAGAATAATGGAAATTGAAAAAACCCAGAGATTTTTTTTACGTAATTTAGCACTATTTTTCTGAGATAGATTTAAGGCGTCCTGATCAAAATACCTAACATCTCAATTTGCACGCAATGTTATTTACGCCAGAAAGATTTTGTCGTTCTGTAAACGAACGATAGCTCAATACATGGTAAAATCAATTATACAAATTGATAATATCACAATTTTGTAAAGCCGATTGCCAAGTAGGATAAGCTTGCGCCAAATATGTAATATTATACATCAGTCCTAGGCATGAACGATAGACAATAATTAATTCACAATGACCAAATATGCCGCAAAGTTTCTTACATTTTAATTTCTCTACAGCTGACAGAAAACAAGGTATACTGCGGTTGAATTCAACTAAGTGGGCCACTCATCTTCTTTTGATTACCGCCTAATGCGAAAGCTTTGTATTATAAACTTTCTGTCCATTGCGATTAATGAATAATTTCCCGTTATTTGTTTCGTTGTTATGTATGTAGGATGTATGGCACATTATATGGTATGTTTTGGCAATCATATTTCTTCAGCGGCATGTCTTTACTTACTTTAGTCTTTTGAAATAGATCACATTTGACCAAACCGATGTGGATGTTATTATTCTTGTTTCATTTTAACTGTAACTTACCCTTGGTGTTGCCCTTGATGTCCATAGCTAACACATTAAAATGAAGGGTTATCATAGGAGTTCGCAGATTTATCATACTACGGTTGTAAACGCTAAAAACAGGGCTGCAGCGATTTTGAGGTGTTCGGTTTATTGGAATTAAATAAAATAATTACATTATGCCTTCGTTTCCAGGAAGCTTCAATAAATTTGAATGAGGCCTAGATTTTTTGAAATTGTGAGGAACCGTCATTTGGAAAAACGTTTGCGCGTAATCTATTGGTTGCAGTCAGCTGCATGATAATAAACCCAGGTTAGTTCGGGGATTGCCTAAGAAGCATTTGAATTCAAGCCAGACAAATAACCGGTGGTTACAAGCATTGTAAAACCTTGACCACCGCAATGCGTGCTCCCTCGAGCCAAACATAGAAAAACATCTCCTGGGCTGCTAGGTTCTGATGAGAAGCAAATACCATAGATATTTTTCAGACTTAGGTGGGGTAGCATATCAGAAAAAATTTCGTGGTAAGAAGAACCGCCTTGTCAAAAACATGTTTCAAGGTGGCAACGACTGCATTATTGTTGAAAGGTCTGCAAGTGCAGGAAAAGGTGCCCCTCTGCAGAGTTCCAAATCAGTCGGATAATTAGGATGATTCCATAGGTTAGCAAAATATGATTTTGATTGAAGTTGACGAGTGGACATTTCACATTTTGCCAGGGATAAATCAATATTTTGGACGGGAACACAAGCAACATATGACTCTCTGACTTTAGAAATGCTGTCCTTCGCCCTGAATACTGCTGCAAAGATATTGTGAAAATATTACAAGGAAACGTTCTTGACCGCGGCCAATTCACAGTGATTTGATCCACGGTTATAACACTCAGGAATCTTGAAATAATTTGCGGGCGGTCCTATCCTCTTAGCTTTTCGCTGCAAAACAGAAAACAGATTCGTCTACACCACTGCGATGCAACAACGTTAGAAGATTGTACATTTCGTTTGAAGTTTAAACGCTTGGTCGCCTGATTGAACAGTGCAGCTTGTTTTTTTTAAAGTGCATTCGATTCTGCTGTAAAACATAGCATCTAAAATAACTTCACTGATATAAACCGAATATATAGAACAGCTCTCCAAGGTATAAGATGAGATTAGACGCTAAGTTTGAACATGGCGCAAGTTTACATCCCAATTTGGATTGAGATTCCGGAGGCATATTTTCTTACAGGGTTGAAGCCCAAGTAGGTCATTCCAGTAGAAGAATTCGAACGTGTTGCAATTTTTTAATCGACAAGTTGAACAGTTTACAGGTGAGCAAAAAACAAACAGGTGGTGCGTCCAAAACACCACGTGGTAAACAGCGGCTGTCCGAATAGCATGCACCTAGAGCGCTCAAAAGCTCAAAGCTCAAAGCACTCAAAAGTAAAGTGTTTCACCGTCAAAAATTAAGTTTGAGCTTTCGCATTAGCCACAGGCAAGGTGGGAGATGTCACCATAGTGACACGTTGCTCCTTTTCGCGGTAGCAGGGCTGAAAATGTCGGACAACTGTTATCATGGCTTTCCATTATATACTTATTTGAAAATGGTGTACGGAGACGCTGACCGATCTAAAATCGTTCCAATCTGAGGAACCATGTGGTGAACAATCAAGGTCAAACTTAACCGAACTTAGCGAATTTTACCGTTATAAATTGAACCTCAGGTGATATTAGAATTTGAGTGATCGACGAACAGGCATTTTCTTTAAGGCGATGTGGCACATTTAGCCGAAATTTGCCATTTTGCTTCTAATCGTGGCTAAAAAGAGGTGCCTTTTTTAACACTTTACGCCTGAAAAGTCGCTTATCAGAAAGTGGGTTATCCATCGGTCGATCAAGAAGTTATTAATGGTCGGAGATCAGCTTCCCAGTCAGCTTGTTTGGGCACTGAAAAAAGCTTGTATCATTAAGCAACATTAACCTCGTCGCTCCATTTGAAATTACGATCCACAACCACACTTATCAGAACCATAATACAAAGTTTCAAGTTGTTTTTTTATTTAAACCGTTAAAATCATACGCGACCGCGAAAGCTATCTCTAATACCGGAAAAGTCGGTCAAATGTCTAACCAGTGAAATGCAGTCACGGGGATATATGTCTTATTTATGTAGCGGGTATCTTGTCGACAGTGTACTTTTCCGAACGTATAAAAAACAAGAGATTTTAGCTGTTTTCTCTAAAGTTGCAGATATGTGGCACGTTTTTGACAGAGAAAATAAAGCCTTTTCCTCTCAACGGTCACACAGTATTTCCATATTTAGTCGATTTTTGTTCACAGTGGAAATTGCTTAGTCATTCTCTCCACCGCATGGGTACCAGGCCCAGGTTGTGGACTTTAGTCCTGGAAAAATATTCAGTGTTTTTGTGAAATAGGAGTGCAATTGAAATCAAGTTGTCTTGGAAAAGTTACTGATGCAACCAAAGTAGGTGCTTGGCTGTATATACTGCTGGCTGTAAATAAACAACAATGCATATTACTTCGTTTATGCTACAGCGTTCTTTGCACCATAGGTCGTGTCATGCGGTATAGCGTAACTTATTTAAAAGCAAACTTAATTGTACCTAAAAGAAGCTGTGCACAAGTTTGAAGGCGAGAAAAATAATTGTGCCTTTGCAAAAGTGTGCAAACACTTGATTTGCTGCAAGGTAATGACTTTCAACTAAGCAAAGCAAGTTTAATCAGAACAACACATTCACAGATCAGTCAGGTTTTGATTCTTTGGGAGAGTGCTCTTGTTGTTTTAATGTCTCTCCTGTGTGCAATTAATTGCTAGCTTTTATGTGAGAAACTTTGTTGTACTGGACTGCGTTTACTTTTTTCTGATGAACAATCCCCAAAAATATTGCCCCACATATGTTTTTTAATAAAAGATGGAAGTTTTCGACCTGGCCCTAATGGATACCCTCGGTCTTATAAGTAAACTGCAGCAGCTAATTTAGGTAAATTGGGTGAATGAGTCATCGATGTTTTTAAACGGACATTCCAAATTAAATGGGTAACACGCAAAGCTGAATAAACAAACTCACTTTTCAAGTCACGTGCAACTATAAATTACGAAAAAAGTAAACAATCTTGTCAGGTGTTGAACAAACAGCGGAGAATCAACGGAAGAAAATTGACTGCTTACTCCACTTTGTTTATTGGGGTAAAACCGCCGCACTAGTTCCACTGATTGATTCATTTTCTCAGTGAAATTCCTTCACTAGGTGGAGAACTTGCACGACATTTCGTGAGAGAGCTCCAAAATATCTGTGTGAAATTTTGGACTATCAGTAAATTGTGAAACTACACTGGTTTCCTGATGGTTTCAGATTATCAGAGCAGACAAAACTGCGCAATCCAAACTCACGTTTGTATACTGTGCACATAAGAAAAATTTGATAACGTTACTGCAGATGAATTGGTGAAAAAATCGAAAGATTTGTGAACATATAAAATAAATGGGTGTGGGGATATTTGTACAGTACATGCTTTCAAGCAGAACAATGCAACAGAATGTTTGCTTAAAAACGGAAAGTGTTGTGATTTTAGGTGTGACACATAAAAGATGATATTGGGCTTAACAATGCTAGTGTTTGTGTAGGAAACAAAATGGTTTGGCCGCCACAAAGGTGCCGCCAGTAAGGAAATTCTACAAACGTACGCACATGGTAACTCATCTGCAAGATTAGTGGCCCTAGATCAGGATCTATGTTCAATTTATTTATCTGAGTAAACTAGTGTGAACGTGAAAAAAGCTACCATCCCGGGACGGAGTAAGCCCCGAGAATGTGTTCTCATTTCTGTGAAAATGTGCACATGGACGGCCACCTGATGTGTAAAATACACCCGAATGTTTTCTCGATTGTTACATATTAGTTGTTGCTTTTCCGGCTTATCACACGCTAGGACACATTGCGTATTACTTAAATGATTTGGCAGGTTGTGAACTTTAGTGTATGGACTATTGGTGTGCTCGCCTTCGGAAACCATGCAAGAGTATGCACCTGCAAAAATATCCAGCAAAATTTCTAACCGAAGGAAATACAACACATGACGACCATATTTACACGTTCTAATTCCGCAAAAGCCTAACGCGAAGTTTGTCACTTCAGCTTTCCTCAGGGGACTATTTAAAGGTGTTCGTTAGGTTCGCGTGAGTTTCGGCTGACTCACAGTGAATCTTCACCTCATAAAATCATTGGATCATCTGCCCCCACAGTCTCAGGTGCATTTTACGCCAAACATCAATGAGGCAGGAAACTAAATATTAAGTGGGGTCATTATCAGTTGAGTGAAGCCAATGTGGGGTAAACATCCGAGAGTCGCTGAACTGTTGGTTCATCCCTGTTGGGCGTCGTCAGGAATGCGGGTCAAGTGCTAGTCTCTCTCGAAATCTTATTTCTTAGAATTTTTCGACCAATCAGTCAGCCAGTAGTTAATTGCGCGATGTGGTTTTCCGTTACTGAAGTACCATGTCCTGCCTTAGTGGGAAGCAATCATATTTCTGGTGATTCAGCATTGAGCAAACCGTTGAATGTTCAGCCACTCGCCAGGTTTAAAGCTCTCAGTTCTTCGTGCCAGTCGCGCTGCTCCTGGTTAACAAAGTGGATATAACCGCTTCGGAGTTTTTTCGCGGCCTTAATGACAGGATAAAATCTCTATCCAATATGACCAAGTCTCCTCAAGTTACTGTCATATATGTTTTAGGTATGGCTGGAAGTATTTCATCGCAGTCAAGAAACTGAACTTCATTTGAATATGTGTTAGGCTTGCAAATACTCCACGTCAGTACAGTTCCGCCACATGATTTCATTATGTGACCAAATTTTATATTCATAATCAGGGACATTCCAGAACCCAAACAATGTTTTCTTTGGGTAAAACCCTCTCTCATTAATGACACTATCATAAAACGCAATCAATTTACTGGAATCAAGAAACTTGAAAAGTACAACGGGTTATTCTATCAAATGTTTCACCCCAAGTTCTTTTACTTGTCATTGTGGATTTATTTATGTTGCAGACACACTAATGCCGAGTCACGTTAGCATGTGTTTCATCTGATTTGACTGTCTCTGTATGTTTCAGCTGAAGAATAGGCCAATCCCAGTATTTCACTAAAAATCGCTTGCGGCTTTGACTGCCGACGCAGTTAGCTTTAACATTATTTCTTGCCCATTTTCAGGGTTTTGTAGCTTGCATTACACTTCAGTGAGCCTTAGCATATTCAGTGAGACGCATTCAAGGTATTTGCAAATTTTACATTGAAGTGAATGAACTCCCTTCATTTCCTGATGGCCATGGGAGTTACTGGATTATAAGATATTTTAGTAAACATCTATAAACATTTCCAGCTATTCCAAAAAAATCGGTCAGTTTTAATTTATTTTATTGTATCATTTTACTTACTCAACCATAAAGCTATATCTAAAATAAAGTAGTATAAAATATCAATATATCGGTTCTAAACTAAATAGGTCAAAGTGAATTTGTGAAACTGTACGCATCGTAATGAAACCTAACTTCAAATTTACGCATTTGTTTCTCGCGCCCCCAAGACATCGTGGAAGATACATGTCAGGTCATATCATACTTGTTGTGTTAACAACATTCTTGCATAACAAAATGCAGCAAAGACTATGCAATTTCCTTTCCATTTTATACGAAACATTCCCGCACCAAAAACCTTAAATGGAAAAATGAGGTGTGCGAGTTACAACAGACAACAAGATTGAAATGGCAATAGACAAAACCAACTGGGCGCCGAATTAGCGCATTCGGAGCAGATAAAATGTATGAGAAAAGGAATCGAACGACTTTTGTTGAGACTTTTGAAGCGTTCAGCACTTTGCTGAATGCAATTTCAAAGTACCCTTTCTACTTTTGAAAACGATGTTCATCTGTTCTCAAATTTAGATAGCAAACGTACAAAACCCTAATGGTCGAATATTTACGTGACGGTGCTAACGGAAACGCAAACAAATGAAATGAAAATGACGCTCAGATATCAAGCGGGCGGAAACTGCGTTCTATCTCTTGTCTGCACTTTAAATGTGCTGTATCCTTGATAGATCCCACTGTTTATAACCGTGTCGAAGGCAGTAGCGGGCATTCCCTAGCACTTTCATCATTTTTCGCTAAATAAGTGCATCAACGATTACAACTCCGGGGAAGACCTCTGATCTGCCTCCTTCCTCTGATCTGACAAATAATTGAATACGTAATCTGATGAACCGTCTTCGGGAAATAAGTGTGAAAATAACAGAGATGTAATACGCATGATCAGCAGCTTGTCACTCAGTGTTTTCTGTCCTGCATATTGTGGGCCAAATTGAAACTTTGTTTCGGCATAACTTACAGTCATGTTCAGTGTGCACTTCAGGGGATATCGCACATAGTACTAATGAAACCGGACTGGCTTGGAACGAAGCTTTTCTGGCACGCAGTCAAATTTTCTGGAAAGGCTAGATATCTTACAACGTAGCAGCTCTAATTGTACTCTTCAAGATACTCTGATTTTGTAATATTTTTTAGTGAGCTTGACCCCCATGAAACGAAGTTGCCTGTCTTACATAACCGATTTTGTTATACAAAGAGACTCAAATAGTTGCGGTTCAAACGCATAGCACAGGGTTCATGTTGATAGACACAGTGAGGTGTTATATATCATAAAATCGCAGATAAAAATGTTTATATCCCTCGATAATAAACGCAAAAGTTTGCAACTTTCAACCACATCAATTTGCTAAATTTATATTTTTTGTGGCACATAAATTTAAACCTGGGTAGAAGAACAGTATTACGGACATCTCATATGAACACATAGTAAGAAAGTGAGCACTTACGATGTCGGGCATTATCTTTAGCTGAGGAAACAGATAAATATTCTCCGGTGGTTTTATAAAAACTATATAGATTCTGCAGACTGTGTCAAAATATTATTCAAGAGGATCATATTGAACGCATATATGCCTTCATGCAATCGGAACTTCAGAGGCACTTGCCAGATTGTTCAAAAATATCACACCTGATTAGGCAGATTTTACGTGCACACATAGGCTGTGTATTGAAGCGTTAATCCATACCATTCATGACAATACACTTAAGGAACCGTCCAAGGCTCAATCCATAATGTCGTTCACTTATTATGCGAGGGAAAAGAAATTTCGGAAAGTTTACTGTTGAAAAACGGGTACGCAGTAGCAGTTGAAACCCACAGGACTGGATAATTCTTAACGGGATATGCCTCACCAGTTTGATACAAAAAAAGTTTTCAAATTATTGGTTGTTTAAATTGCAGTTAAAAGCAAATCTCACTTAAAGTTTATGTGACAGCTAATGTCAATGAAGTTCGTGGACCTCGACCATAAGCACAGAAACTTTCAATAACCTCATGGTCAAACATTGAACATCTCCATCAGATACCTGAGTTTTTTACCGAGAAACTGTTTAGGCAAACCTTATCATTTACGTTTTACAGTTACCACAAAACCTAAACAAACGAAGCTAAATTGTAGCCTTTTGCAATGTACTTCTTTTCTGTTTTAATGCTGTGATCTACCTGAGCTTCAGCGACCTCCAAGCGCCATTATTGAAGATTGCACTCAAAATGCTTCTTCATTGTTGTTATGAATTGAGGTTATTCGGCTCAGTCACCGAATGCAGTGAGAGCGTCCATAGCTGTTGGAGTGTGTGCCAAACGGAACAAAACAAGGCCAAAATCTACATAACTAAATTGATGTACTAAATTTAACTTGAATATGATCGTGGGTGAAGCTCCCACAGTAAAGCTTTCCCCAATGTCTGCGGCCGCGAAATTTGCGGCTGGTGGTACTTAATTTTTTCTTTGGCGAAACCGGCCTGATGAATGTATAATTTCCCGGTTTATAATACAGTTACAAAAAGGCATTTAACTGCTATATAAGCAATTCCAACCTACTACTACCAAACCAGTGTTCAGACTGGTAGCCGACAACTAACTATTAGACAAGGGTCTCCCACTCACTCGCCTGCAAAGACACTTGAAGCTGTGAAATTTAATGAGCTGTCGCGACAGCTACAGACAGTTTTCTGTTTTCGTCTGGCAAAATACATCCGCCTCGCAGTGCACAATTCCAGCGGTTGGAAATCACTTTTATTTAGAGAAAATCCTGTTGAACACAAAATGTTCTATTTGTACATATGTTCTGGAAATCTGACACCGATTTCCGGTAATAAAATCAATCGCACGCCTCAGCGGGCTCAAATTATCTCCAGGATATTTTTATAATGCAGTAAACAGCATCGCAAAAAATGGTAAACGCCCCGCGGTTGACGCAGAATAACCACTTGCATATGGATCTCCACTTTCTACTTTACTTCTCATTGGACACTAAATCGGGATATGTCTAAACACAGTAATTCTTGTGCATGAATAAAATATTGTCAGCCTCATCCAATGTGCACCATACAAAAGCCTGAATCTAACTCCATGAACATTCTGCCAAACTTGGAAACAGACCGCTCAGTTTTATTAATTAGTTTTCATGTTGCCTGTTTCAGGAAACACAACATACTGCGTGGTCTCGTTACCGTTGCTGAGATACGTTCAGGAACATTGTGATGAATTTTTAGATAAACGCATGAATTACTTCAACGAGTCAAGCGAAGCAACCGCTACGTTTCTGTCAGCAGCGTGTATTTTGTCCATGTAATTGAAAACATGAAAACACCCTCCTCAATGTCAAATAACGGGTACACTCAAACTCTTGTTTGCTTCCACCCACATAGTATGCTTTCTGCACCGGTCAGCAATTTAACACTACCCAACGGTCTCGTATCTCAAACATGTTAAAGGCAAAGCCGACAAGTCCAAACCACCCACGATGATTCAAGTTTCGCAAACGCATTAGCCTTTTCACGACCATTTTCCAACTAGGTTCTATAACGTATGGTCGTCTAACGCACACTGAAAATTTCATACGGTCATTTGCTAAATCGTATGCGCCCATTGACATTTCTTCATTTCTGCAGCCCGAAAATAGCAAAATCACGCATAGTTGATGACTGCAGACAATTTCTTTTACGAATAATAAATATGACGTTATGCAAAGTCCACAAAGAAAATAATTCCTCTACTACACAAGGAAATGTTGGCGTTTAACGTATACCCTTAATATTCGCACAGTTACAGGAGGCGGTCACAGTTCATTTGACTGTCCGACCAGCGTTAACTTTCCGCTGGTTTATTAGACAGGCACACCTTTGTTGGTGTTGCAAAAAGCCTCTGCTTGCAACTTGACTGAGAGACTAGACATTGGCACATCACTTCAGTGTATCGATTTTGCTGCGCTTTCAGCTGCTGAGAACGACTTGGGCAAACTAATTAAACAGTGTTTTGCTGACCAGTGATTTGGTGGTGGAACTTTCATTCACAAACTATGCAATATTGAGCTGCCGCGTTTCCTCATCAAGTTTCATCGTTTTTATTGAAATATTAGCCGCAACTGCATTTAAAACTTCTAAATGCTTGCCACAAGACATCCATAGTATATTGCAAAGCAAACAAAAGTCGCAAAAGCTGCTAAACAAACGATACATTCTTTCTGCGCTCAGCCAGGTAAGTGCTATCCAGATTTCCGCAATAAAAATGGAAACTTTGATACTTTGAACAACTTGTCACAGCAATTAGTTCTTTCGAACCTACTCTTTCCTTCTAAAACCCATATTTTGAGATTATAAGTCCGCAGTAGTGTGCTTTTAAAATGCTGAAAATAGGGTGGCGGCAGAAAACTTGTGTCATCATCAATGCGGCGGACATCCCGCAGGCAAACATTCACGCATGCATTTCATACATGCAAAACAGAGAGGTTAGAAAATTTCGCATCGCCCCAATTGTCCCATTCAGGTTTTCAACTTAATCCCCTGCGACTAATCTTTCAACCTGCTGCTGCTTGTTCTTTTTATTAGAACAATTTTTTCCAATGATGCACGTAGCCTGCCTTCGTGTGTTTTTTGTGGAGAATTTAGGTGAAAGAAGCTTGATGAAAGGTGTCCCCGATATGATTGTGTGTGGGTCCCCAAAAATCAATTTAGCCTAATGAGTAGAGAGCAGCTAAAAAGCTGAACTTCTGTTTCCCTACCTTTCAGAATATTCAATGATCTCAGAAAAAGCCTTGTATATTTACGCATCAGTGTTCGCAGTGAAGAAATAAAAGCAGCACATTTGATAATCTTTGCCTGCGCGCCATGGAGATTCATTGGCTCTACATATTATCAGAATACTATTTTGCACACTTTAAGAAGGTTAGGAGGTTATGCAACTTATGAATTTTGTCTATCCGTGAAGTCGCTTTCTAGAATATAATCGCAGGTCTATTTTTGATGAGAAGACATGCTGCAATTAAGTGAGGCCCAGCCAACGAAAGTATACGGCGTAAGGAAAACCGAATGCGAAAATGCTTGAAAAAGATTTGCGGTCGTCATGCTCTTCTGTTGGCGATAAGTTGTGCCTCGTAGGTACGCCAATTTATTATGCTATTACATTTGAACTGGTTTGCTTTTTATCAAAAAAGAATTCACTATGCTGGTATTCACCCGTTTCTTCGGCGTTGCGTTTGAACAATGTTTTAGGCTTTGGTATGCTATAATTGCCCATTATGTATGTAACGCAGGATACGGATTGAAATGATTTTCATATTCGTGATCAAAGGCAAAGTACTGTGAGACCATATATCATCACATTTTACGATTTACCCTAATTAAATCATTTTATTGTGAAAATGAACCTTACTCTTCTTGTCTACAATGCATGTTTTTTGAGATTGTAAGATGTTAGCATATGGTTTGTTCAAAATAGTGAACAAGAACAGCGCGAAAAACCTTTTTCACTCCTAATTCAACGGGTAAACTAGGTTGCCTGGTTGCATAATGTATTTGTGATGATTGCGGTTTTGTGCATTTTACATAAGTAAGCAAGATAATTGAAGAAGTATTCCTTATTCAATATCCCTAATCCAGTTTCCCCATTTTATAAAAAAATTTCCGCGCAGCGTTTCAAACCTGCCATCTGGTCATCACGAAGCAAAGTTTTCCGCACAGCCATCTTGATGTGTTATTATAATCCCTCATCTTCTTCCCTTCCGTCAGGCTTCAAAGGAAAAAGGCAGTTTACCAAATGCTATAAATCTTTCTGATGATTAGGTTTTGGAAGCGCTTATCTGTGTGTGTATTAGTCAATCATACTTCCGGTAAAAGGCAGCATTTCTGTGATGGGAAGCACTCTTTGTATTTTTTAATAAATTCCAATTGTTTGCTCCCGACAACTTTAATAATTAGCCACCCCTCCCAATGTCAGATAACTGGTACACTCAAACTCTTGTTTGCTTCCACCCACATAGTATGCTTTCTGCACCGGTCAGCAATTTAACACTACCCAACGGTCTCGTATCTCAAACTTGTTAAAGGCAAAGCCGACAAGTCCAAACCACCCACGATGATTCAAGTTTCGCAAACGCATTAGCCTTTTCACGACCATTTTCCAACTAGGTTCTATAACGTATGGTCGTCTAACGCACACTGAAAATTTCATACGGTCATTTGCTAAATCGTATGCGCCCATTGACATTTCTTCATTTCTGCAGCCCGAAAATAGCAAAATCACGCATAGTTGATGACTGCAGACAATTTCTTTTACGAATAATAAATATGACGTTATGCAAAGTCCACAAAGAAAATAATTCCTCTACTACACAAGGAAGTGTTGGCGTTTAACGTATACCCTTAATATTCGCACAGTTACAGGAGGCGGTCACAGTTCATTTGACTGTCCGACCAGCGTTAACTTTCCGCTGGTTTATTAGACAGGCACACCTTTGTTGGTGTTGCAAAAAGCCTCTGCTTGCACCTTGACTAAGTTGCCAGACTTTGGCGTATCCCCTCCGTTTATGGAATACACTGTGGCTTCAGCTGCCAAGCATTACTTGTGTAAACCAAGTTATCAGCTTTTGTGTTAAACAGTGATGCGTTGGTCAGGATTTTACTCACACGTGTTAATATGTGGCTCACAAAGAATGGAGCATTCAGGCGTCGCTTTCCGTAGGCAAGACTCATCGTTTTTATTGCAATATTAGCCTCATCTGCATTAAAATTTCTAAATTTGTGCAACATAAACATTTATAGTTTAGTTCAAATCAATTTGGGTCGCCAAAGCCGCTTAACAGCCAATCCGTTCTTTATGCTCTCAGCTTGATAGACATATTTAGGTTCGCCCAATATAAATGGTAACTTTACTACTCTGAACAATATTTCAATGCGCTCAATCCTTTTGAACTTACTAGCTTTTTCTAAAACCCATAGTTTTATATTATAAGAGTGTGCGTTTAAAATGCAAAAAACGGCAGCAACCCAAAACCGGTGTTAATATCAATGCAGCGGATATCCCTCAGCACTAGCGTTTTTTATACGAACAACAGACAGGTCAATATATTTTGCACCGCTCCAAGTGTTCCATTCAGGACTTTTACCTAAATTCATTGCGCGTAATCATTCAGCGTGTTACTGGTTGTTTTTTATTAGAAAGATATTTCGCCGATAATGCACGTGGCCGGCTTTCGTCTGTTTGTCCTGGAGCATTTGGTCGTTTGTTAAAAGGTGTCCCTGATACGCTTGTGTGTGGGTCTCCAAAAAATTAGTTTAGCCTAACAAGTGTGGATCAGCTATTTTCTTGCCTCTTGGAATATTCAATGATCCCAGAAGAAGCCTGGGTATATCTATTTATCAGTATTCGCAGTGGAAAAATTAAAGCAGCAAATTTGATAAACTCTGCCTGCGCGCCATGAAAATTCATTGCTTTTAAATATTATCTAAATGTCATTTTGCATATTTTAACAAGCGAATGAAGTTATGCAAATTATGAATTTTATCTATCCATGCAGGCGCTTCCTATGAAATAATTGCAGGTCTATTTACAATTTTTGATGGGAAGCCACGCTGTAGTCAAGTGAGGCTTGGTCGGCGAAATTATACAGAGTAAGAAAAACTGAATGCATGGAAGCTGTGAAAAGATTTGGGATGTTCATGGTCTTCCGTTGGGGATAGATGGTTTGTTGTCCATGACCAAATTTACTGTGCTGTCAGTTTTTGAAGGGGTCTCCTTTTTATTGAAAATTTTTTCACTGTTTTGAAGTTCATTCATTTCTTTGGCCTTGCGTTTGAATATTTTTTTCCCAGCGCTGCTACGTTACAACTGCACATTGTTCATGTGACGCAAGAAACACATTAAAATGATTTTTATATTTGTTATTCAATTCAAAGTTCTGTGAGACCACAACATTTTACCGAATACTTCATTCAAAACATGTTATGGTGAAGATAACCCTTACTCAGCTTCTCTACAATTCATATTTTTAAGATTGGAGGATGTTAGCGTAACATTTGTTTGAATAATGAGGAAGAGCAGCGAGAGTGACCCATTCTACTCTCAATTCAATGGGTAGACTAGGTTGCCTGGCTGCCTGTTGTAGTTGTGATGATCGATTTTTTGTGTATATAGCATAAGCAAGCAAAAGAGTATAAGAAATATGCTCCATTTAATAACCCTGATCTAGGTTCCCTAATTCATAAAGAGATTTCCGCGCAAAGTTTCAACGTTGCCAGCTGGACTTTACGGAGTAAAATATTCGGCACAGCCTTCCTGCTGCGTTATTCGAATCGTTCATGTTCTTGCCTTTTTTAGGCCACCAATGCACCGGATGCTATCAATCTTTCTGATGATTAGATATTGGAAATGTTCGTCTATACGTATATTAGTCAATCGTTTTTCTGATGCAAGGCAGCATTTTGGTAGTGGGGAGAACTCTTCGAGTTTGGTAGTTAATTTTATCTTTTTGCCTAGAAAATATTTAACAATAAACGAACATTCCATAAGCAACATTTCTTCTATTATTGCTGGTTTGCTTTAATGTGGGTGGCAATAGTTTGCTTAACTTGAATTTTTCGAATGTGTAAATGCAAGACAATACACGTTTTCAACAATATTGACCTCGTTTAGTCGGTAAACATCGTGTTCATATTCTCCCCGGTTCTAGTGATAGCATAAAATAGGCCGAACTAAATGTTTACACTGCAAACGTAAGTTAATTCAATTTGTTCCTTATTATGGGCTGACAAATAATTATACGATGAACAGTTCTGTTTCACATGGCTTCGATTATTGAAAGAAGGAATTTCAAACAACCTACCTAACAGTCCTGAAATTCGGAAGCAAATGGGTTAATACGACCATCGCCCTGTTGTGTGGAACATTGTCGTGTAGCATCTTGAAGGACACAAATGCAACTTCAATCACCAGTTTGTTTAAGACTTGCAATTTATGCTACAAAATTAGCCCGTAATGGACGTCGCGCAAATAAGAGACAATATCATGAATGCTGAATACTTTGCTCTGTCAGAGCTACCGGTTTGGCTGTCATGGTAATATTGCCATATGTTTTGCGTATGATTGTTGCCGTCAAATTGATTTTGTGTTTTCTTCGGCCATCATAAAATTTCATCACCTACTAGATTTCCTAAGCTTTGATTTTTCTAGAATCCTCCGCTCGATAGGCCAGGCTGTGCAACCGGGGTGTCGTGAAAACCCACAAAACTAAAATGAGCTTTCAGTTTCCTCTTTATTGATGAAATATGGTATAAACTGACATATAATGTTAACGATTTTCTGACAGAACAAAGCAGTTCACGGCCGTTCTCGATGAATTTTCTTTTACAGTTGTGGGGATTTGCAGGAGAGATATTTTGTGAAAGAGAACAAAATATCTATCTAGCAAAACCCCACAACTGTAAACAAAAGTTGCCCAGATGGTTTCGAACGTCTGTGATGCTACCTGACTGAGAAGACCTGACTGGCGGGACAATCAATTGCCACAAGCAGGACAGTTACTGGGTCGCCTTTCGATGATGAGTCGGGCACATCAATCACATCGCTCACGTGTGAACAAATCCGCCCGTTCAGACGTAAAAATTCAGATGCGTCTAACGTGCGCTGGTAGAGTAGTAGTTACACGCTTGCCTCGTATGTCAGATATCCGGAGTCCAAATCCCGGCACGACCACTTGATATGCATTGTTGATGAGCTCCAATTAGAGCAAAACTTAAGTACAGTACTTCCCTTTGGTGTGGACTAACCAGAATAATTACGCCAGAATAGGGGACGACCGTTCAAACTAGAGTGGTGTGAATGTGAACAGAAGTTTCTTTCAATAAGTGGAAGCCATTTGTTAAAAGTAATTGAGTGTCTCAGGAGTCTCGAGTTTTAGTTTAATCGTCACCCGGTCAGTAAGTCAAAGGTAGCCAGGTCATCTTGTCTTACAATTTGATCATCCCTAAAAGTCGCGGTTAATCATTGGGAATTATCCAATAAAGTCATTTTATGAAGCTTTGTAAATATGTGATTATCATCGGCTAAGTTGTGTTCACAGGTACATTCATGAGGACTGTAATATATCCTTCAAGGTTTTGAGATTGGCGATTAGGGTCCTTTGAAATTTTGATCAAAACGCCTTAAAGTTTGAAATTCCTATCAAATCACCAAGCGAATTTTGCTAGAATATACTTGAAAAGTAGTCCACGAGAAAAATAACGAGCATTGCGTCCATGAAAAGCCGTTAATACTGCAACATAGATTCCCTTCAAATATTGATAAATTCCGGTTACTTTACCTATGAAAACTCAATCTGGGCTTAAGTCCTTCGTAATCCAAATAACTTGTGCAAATAGAAGCGAATTTTGCAAGGAGAGAGTAAATATCAAAAGTCCCCATAAAACATATTTTGCTGCCTTGTTCAGTCCAAAGTGAATTTTTCGGTCACTAGCTCACACAATTCAGGCGTGTGGGAAAATTTCCGTGCGATCCTTGCACTGATTTCAAGTAATCGATGGCACGATTTTCTCAATGTTTCTTAGTAGGCATGAAACAGAGTATCACATGCTTGTTTGCATGGGCTCAACGTTCATCGGCCGATAGGTATTTTGAGGGTGTGCAACTTTATCAAAATGCTTGTAGACACTCGAAGTAACTGACTATTGTAACCTAAAGAAGAGGCTGTGTGACCCATGTTTTTAACCATACAGTGTAGCCGCCCGCGAGTTTGTTATACCCAGGATTGTTTAAGTGGCTATTTTGGCTCAAACCACCCGTTCGTATGTTCATTTTGGTTGACCTGAATGGATGTTTTGTTTTGTCCTGCGGGTATAGAGGACAAAATCACTGCGAAAACAGCGGAGTAAATTTTTCAAAACGCATTCAGTAAATAGTTGAATATTGCTAAATATAATTTTGTAGTCATATGTTTTGATCATATGCGGCGTCATATCATATGTGCGTATGGACTTTTCTGTGCGTTACCTGCCTGTAGTGTGGTGAATTGCTGAAATGTCTAGTTCAACCTGTTTACAGATATATCACGCAGCCCGATCCCGTAAAACCAGTTACGCGATGCAAATTATTTATGAAACGTTAACGAAAAAAGTAACTCAGTGGTGCAAATAGCTCATTTAAAAAGTGGTGGTTTGTTCTTCCATTGCAAATAGACTCAGTTACCTGCGCCTAAGTTACACACAGTGTAACCCATGTAGCGGAAATCTTTTCAGATCTGCAGGCCAAAAAAATTCTCCTGCAACATATTTTTCCGGTTTTGCCTGATGGTGTTCAATGACTGCGCATTCCGTACTTAACCACATACGTCAAAATTATCGCGAAAAATTAGAGCGCCTGCTTAGGACAGCGGTTAAATAAGGTTAGCATTCGGGGCAGGTAGGTGTGATATTTTAACAATATATCCATCGTACTGCGATAACATATTGTACGAAATAAGCCAATTTTCAAAAAGCGTTCAAAAACCGTCTTCAAACGCATTTCTGTGGTTTGAAATCCTAAACCCGATTTTGGAGTGTGTCACTTCATTTTGGCTGGTTGGGACAATAGATCTGGCGATCCATTGCAGACATTAATTCTTTATTTGCGTGTGGCATGAAAGTGACACTCACCATTCACGTTTGTGATGAGATCATCAACTGCAAGAAATAAGGTACAAAATATGTTTTTCAGTTGGATTTACGACTCAATACCGCATAAAACACGAAGTACTGACTTTTGCACGGTAACGCATATATGCATACAAGCAACTTTCACAGAGTAGATCAAAAGAACTTGTGAGGAAATACGTTCCACTAGACGGTTAAACAATGAAATATTGAAACTAGTAGTATTCAGAAGTGCTGCTTACACCAAACCCTAACCAGACATGCCGTGGAAAGCAGCATTTACGGTGTATTTGAAACGTCGTTCAGAAGTTTGCGATATACTTTCAAGACACAACATTACGCATTTACGTTGACCGATAACACAGTGTTGCCCAAAACCGACTTTTCCTTGTTGTATCTAGCATTATTTGGTCGGTTTTACGCTACCACGTGTCTTGCCCTTCTGGTCTGCAGTTGTTTTGATACACTCGACTTATTCAGCTGGGCAGATGACTTGATAAAAGCAAATGTATTGCTCTTAAATATCCATGCCAGAGGAACAGACGCAAAATTCGGAGTCCGATGTAATTTTATAAAGAAAACTAAATGACCTTTTGCTGGTTGAGGTACCATCCATTTCGTGAAATAAGCTGTTCATAAAATTTGTTGAAAGATCGTTCTGACCCCTTCCCAAAGCTTAACGGCAGATAATGCAGTTTACACGAAAATACGTAATAGAGTGAAAAAAACCGCACTTAACGGCCGGCTATGCGCAATATCAATTAACAGTTAATTAGGTAATATAATTCGAAAATCTTGAAGCTGTCCGCTTAGTTTTCTCACGAGAGTTTGACCAGAGCAATTTTACCCCCTAATAGGATAGTAATATACTTACTTGGAATTTTGGTTGATCATTAATTCCAGGGTACCGTCTCAGGAATCGTTCAGAGTGTAAAATAACCAAACTTCTTTGACTGGGGAAGTTTACGGTGCACTGAAGCATATTCCCTTGGTGCCAAGGAAGCAATAGAGACGTGACTTGGCTGCCCACCTCCAATTCCACGCGTATGAAAGTCTTGCTACAAACATTATGACCCACTTACATTGTTTTGAACGTTTTTCCCATTGAACAACACTACCGCCCCTCTTAGAATAATGCGAGCATACCCAGCCATGTAGGAAATTTGGGTGACCGATTTTCCCCGCATTAATCACAGTCAAGCTTGTGCTCGGAAGACGCATTGAGTCCATGTGAAATCTGACCTGTGTTGCCAGTGAGTCCTAAACATTGTCTCAGTGTTGTGGTCGTGAGTGTTTAACCCGCATGCGCTTGCCTTGAAACCTCTGCTTGGCAAACCCTCATCAGCTGCCCTGAAAAAATGTCGGCAAATAGCTTCACGTCCCGTCAATTCTAAAGCCTATGTAAGGCGGTTCTAGCATACCATGAATCGCATCAATCGCATCAATGAAATACAAATGTGCGAGACTCCTCGCTAGTGTCAAAATTCTGGCCTATTCGTTAAGATTACTTTGAGGCATCATGATGCTGTAGCAGGTCATGCCTCTTCGGACAAATTTATGCAAATGAAACTCTGGTGCTGAACGCCATTGCCAGTACATAATTTGCAGACCGGCCAAACAAAACAGAAATTACTGAGCTACATAATCCGCTTTCCAGAGTGAGTGCAAGAATCGGGAAGTTTAAGCGCTCGCTGTGTTAGACGGACCGTAAAATGAGTTATCTAAAGGATAGCCAGGAAAACCATAATTTTTTTATTTGAACAAACTACACTAAAAACACGGCCATACGACGGGATATATATTTCGGGTTTGAACAAGCTCACCCCTAGATTATTATTGTATTGAGTTTTCAAGTTTTGGTTACATTCTAGGGGCTAAAGTTGCGTTAAAATTGTAGGCTTATCGTTGTGTTTACTAGCATTTGGAGCTACAGATGTTATCTTGTACCTTCAGTTCTCACATTATTCCCGCCAATCTAGGTCTGCTGGGTTGCTTCATGGTTTATATTTTTATACGTTTCTGGCAAATTTCGGCATATATAATCATTTGTTTTTACCTTGAAATCTTTCAATTTAATGCGCCGCCGACTTTTAGACCCGCTGAAGGGTTTTTAGTGCCATCACTCGTAATTGGAAACATTGCGCTTTTCAATAAAAAATTGTAGCATCTCTTTTCCTTCCTAGGTATACTGGCGAGAAGAGGTTGGTCAGAAAGATCATCTTTTACCAGTATAGTTCGTCCGAGGATGGATGAGTTCTTTAGGTTACCGATGCATCCAGTTTTGTATCAATCCGTGAAAAGAAAGTAAGCGGTTTTGCATTTAGTGAACTTATGCATCACCCTACATTGTAGACACTGACGCGTGAGACTCGATGTCGCTGCCGTCTAATTTTCCTAAAAAGTACTGTCGCGCCTTCAGTTTGGGATCCATGAACATTTGTTCTAAAATTTGTTTTGAAACTCCGCGAAGGATAAATGACTTCACCATAATATTCCAAACACAGAGGCTTAGACTTTCCTGACGGTCATTCGCACATTTGTACAGTTTTATAAACTTGGTCTTACTTTTTAAAAGTAAGTAGCGGTAGCAGGCAACAGAATAAAACTTCTGGTAATTCTTGTGTATACATGCATAATCTTTCAGATTGCGCACGGTTTTCAAAAGAGCAAACACCTGGAAGTCTGAGAACACAATGTACTTCATACGTAAATCAAACTTTTTTATGGCTGCATTACGAGATATCATAAGTCTTAGCTTACTGAATAAAGGCCTACAGCACCGTAAAATGTAAATCCCTCCAAAACCAAAATAAAAGTTTATAAAAAAGTTTACATATGTGACGCTTCTTATTACAAAAAAAGGGAACTTGTGACATTAAAATGGCAAAAAGCCCATTAACAACCGTGAATGTAGACCTGAAATGTCGAAAATCAAATACTATTGCACATGCTCCATGCAGTTCTGCCGTTACTTACGTTTATATAACCTTGGCGCTTTTTGAGTAATAAGGGAGGCAAAGCGTAACATATTCGACTATCATTGTATTGATGTAAAACTCTCAGTTTAATGGCTTGGAATTCCAAAAACTCGGCTTATTGCTATCAATTTGCTTCCATATTAGATGGATGCTCCGCTGATATCAGCGTACGCATAAGCGAAAAGTAAAACCTTGGCCATATCTCATTTGATGAGGACGCCTAATACATAACTCTGAATTAAACGCCTGTGAACAGAAGGATTTTCATAAGTGAGTCATCTGTGTCCAAGATTGTAAAGAGCGCAGCATAAAAAACCGTATTCTTGTGAGCCACGTGTTTCCAATGAATACTTTGTGAGTTTGGAGCAGATAAGCTAAATGTACAAACCGTTGAACGAACAACGAAATCTTTGTTTCACTTATGCTATCAACTGTAAAATTAACGGTCTAGTCTGGATTTTGATGAAGTTTAATCCAAACGCGATACATATAGCAGGACAAGTGTTTCTGGTCTTTTATGCACACGCCAGACGTTCTATGCTCTAATCTTAAAAAATCTGGAACCATCTAGAATCAAGCTTTTATGAGATTGTTAGATGTTTGCACAGCCTCTGGCAATTGAGCAGAGATATTATTCACTCTGACCAGTTGTAGGTGGAATGCCGACGGAGATACCGTGTTATGCAACAGCTGCAATTTTAGTATTCTCAAACGAGTAACAAGTAAACGGCCAAAATAGTTTTGAACTGCGTTTCAGAAATTAGTACAAAACCATACGAGTAAACATTTTGCTCATAATCAATCATTAGTTAAGCGCTCGAGTGAAGTGGTTACGTCGATTACACGAATAATCGTCTGATATCAGCGTGCGCTCCCATCTCAGTTGATGAGGATGCTTAATACATAACTCTGAATTAAACGCCTGTGAACAGAAGGACATTCATGAGTGATTCATCTGTGTCCAAAGTTGTAAAGAGCACGGCATAAAAAACCGCATTCTTTTCAATTACGTGTTACCAATGGATAATTTTTGAACTTGTAGCAGATAAGTTAAATGTACAAACCATTAAACGGATAACAATTTCTGTTTCACTTATACTGGCAACTGTAAAATTAAAAGTCTAATTTGGGTTTTGACAAAATTTGGTCTAAACACGATAAATTTATCAGGACAAGTATTTCTGGTTTCTTCTGCACACGGTAAACGTTCTGCGCCCTAGTCTTACAAAATCTAGAAGCACCTAGAATCAAGATGTTGTGGGATTGTTATAAGTAAACGCGTTATCCTTTGTGTGCCAGGGTGCATAGACCTCAAGCGCTTATTGCCAGCCACGTCACAGTCTTAAGTGACACCAATGCCGTAGGTAATTCTGCAAGTCACAAACTATTTATTATAGAGGCGACTTGGACACAAATAAAGTAAACTTTTAATTGACGCGAACGCTGAATATATAACTCTGAATTAAACACCTGTGAAAAGAAGGACTTTAGTAGGTAATTTATCTGTTCAATACCATTACAGAGCACGGCATATAAACCCTCGCAGTGACCGGGAGCGCTCACTTTTAGCCATGCCATTGTCTTAATTGATACCACTGCTGCAAGTAATTCTGCAAGTCACAAACATTTTATTGTAAAGACGACCCCGACACCAATAATAAAGTAAACTACTACTGTGCACATTGAGGTTTATAGACGCACGTATTGCAGGGCCTTCTTCTTGATCTAGAGGTTGTACGAATTGGTACGGATGCAATAGCAGTCCACTGACACAGGCAAAAAGAAAACGGCCAAACATATTTTTGAATTGCATTTCAAAAATTATTACAAAGCCATACGTGTAAAATCCATTGGCTTTCATTAAAAAATTTGTTTTTCAGACACAAAACAAATAGGTTGACCGAAAAATTCATCTGTTATTTTTCAATTTTTTGATGGCAACTTTGGCCGCCTACTGCACTAAAATACTCAGCACCGACTAAAAAACCGTAAGCATATTTACAAGCTATTAGGCAGTTTAATTTACAGCGAGAATATTAAAAAAGAAATGTTTTGAAAGCATTGTTTTTAGTCTTTAACACACAAGCATTTTGGAAGTTGGCAGCTCATTCATTGGGTTTTAGTTATTTCTATTTATCAGGCACTCACTGAAGTAATGATGAAGAAGAATTATTTTTTCAGCCCATACTAGCTGCACGGCTAGATAAGTGGATATGACGGATTTTGAGGAACCTCACAATTATTTTCACCAGCTAGCTCAGAGCTCATAGGGCAATGTACATCACAAACGTTGAAGTGATGACATTATTAGCGTGTCTTCTTCTTGACATTCATGAAAACTGGAGGGCATAGATTTTACAAAAGCACTCATTAACCAGGAGTTTTCGCAATCCGGGGCACACATGAAGTAGTTGAGTCAATGTTATTACTACGATATTTTACGCTACCGCTTTTTAGTGTAAAAAAGTGTTTGAAACCATATCAATGTACTAGTTTCTCTCAAAAACCGGTTCAACTCTTCAATATTGACCGCATTTTCCTTGCGCTTGATCTAATAGGTTATTAATTTGCAATTATCCGGTCACGTATTCATTGAAACCGTGTAAACGGTGTTGCGATAATTTCTAAACACCCGGCACATTTATCTATAATTTTATCCGACAAACCATAGTTAAATTTTTGTCTTCGTAGTGCGCCCAGGACAATTTTGGATGGATGTTTTCAGGTTTAGGACTGCGTGGTTGAGCTTAACGATTCACTTTGTAGTAATGACATGCTAGGGTACTTAACAGCGGCTTCCAATGATGCTGATAAAATTCATGGATACATTTATGAAAATTTTGAATTTTTCGAACCTGGCAGCAGACCTGAGATATGTGACATTTTAGAGGTTATTAAGTGGTAGCGAATTCTGTCACTGCGATATTTTAGTTGGCACGTTTTGCTGTGTGCTACTCCAAATTGAAAACTGTGCTGGAAATCAGCGGTCAGTTGCGAGAACCGGGTTTAATTTAGTGATCAAAATATTTATTTGTAGCCTCAGTGGTCCGTGAAAGCAATAGTCCTGACCACTTGGGATTAGGTGGGTTTCTTCAAGCCGATGTGTTTGCAAGTCCATGCTTACTTGGCATTTGTCAAAAGTTCATTATATTTTACCAAATTTCCAGAAACTGCACTTCGTTTGCCTGCGCGAAACACCTGTCCACATCCCGCAACAGGAGTTGTGTTGTCCCCTCACCTCTTGGCTAAGCCTGCGCCCCGTTCCACAGCCAGGAATATTTTCCAGCTTGTGGCACTAAATTATAATAGGGCTAATAAAAAGATAGAGCTAGCACAAATGCCAGCCGCAGTTTTGTCAATTCATCGGCGTTCGCACAATTCGTCAGATTGTTGCGCAAGACCACATTGGGGGAAAAATTATACCAGTATTTCAAGGAGATGACAGGAGTATTCCCCCGAAGTACGTAGTATTTTACTGATGTAAAAGCATGATACCTGCTAATGCAAACAGTCGTACAGACGGAGTAACTCTAAAGTCACAACGTGGACCTCTAAAACGTTTTTTTATTTTTTTTTGTAATTAGGATTGGACCGGTTATATTTTCTCGGCTTAGATACCACCTGCAGTCCAGATAAAACCCAACTGCATATTGAAGTCGTCATTACAGCTTGATTTTGCGCTGTCATGGTTTCGTTGGACATACAGGCTTATTCGTGGTGGCATTTGACCGTTGAATCTAGACAACATTCTGTTCATCTTTCATGGTTATTGCCTTCACCATTTCCTCACTTTTTTGTCATATAAGAGAAATAACTACCAGAAAACTGTATTCAGTATACATAAGTCTACTTGAAGCATTCCCTTGAACAGTTTAGTGCCCCGACGCTTCCACAGCATACGAGTTTTCGTTTCCTTTATGTTAATCCAGAAACGCAATTGTTCACAGCGCTGCCTGGCGGGATAGTTTTTACGTGCGTGCACGTTGATCGGCACAGCCAGGATGGCAACTGAGTCGTCGTAATGGCTTGGAGCAAACCAGTTGCGTTGGGCATGCTCGAATCCATTTGCTAGATACTTTTGATGGCTGCAGGATGTGTCTGTTAAGTATTTATAGCACGCTTGCTACGCAAAAATCTGAGTCATTTTTACTAGGTGCTGTTCACTTGCACACAAGATATTACAGAAAAATCGCAACGCTAATTTTTTAAAACCAATGAACGACTGAAACCATTTGGTTCATCGCGTCCTATCACAGTTGTTCTACGTGTATCGAAGGTGACCATGATCCCACTTTATTCGGACGTTTATTGCAGTTAGAGCCGAAAAACGTCTTTGTTTACTTCAAATCTGAAAGCAAAGGAAGCAGGGTTCTGGTGGGATGCGCAAGTAACTTACATCTAGACAGGTTGAAGCTTGTTTTTCAGTTCGAAAGGCGTCCTCACTGTTTATTGTCTATCTACATACCTTCATAGAATTTATTGAATCAATTACTACTCAAGGTAATATGAGTTGTTTGCAAAACGCGGGTGACTCTAAACATCTGTGATCTGAGTGCACTAGCCTGAAGTAATTCTTGAGTCGAAATGTAACCAGAGAAACCGGGTAGCAAGTCCGTTTAGTACAGCTCCCTGCTATAGATAACCGCCCTCAATCTAAGAAGGTCACCGTTTTATTTGATATCTTATGAGTGCTGCTAATAATACAGGGACGTATCAGGTGCTCGTTTCTTCGAAAATTCTAGAGTGTCGATGAACAATTGACTAATTTTGATGTACTTGTATTAAAGTTATTTCCAACCGTCCGATGACTAAAGCTTTAACCAGTCAACAATTGGGGAATGTATTCTTGGGTTGTTCTGGTAGGGTATATTAACTTAGTGCTGAAAATTTCCATTTTGCATTACACCCTGGAAGTGGCTCTATGTTTTTAATTCAAACCAATCAACATTTAAACTGTTGCGTTGCATAGCTCATGACATGTACAGTTTGTCTCACCTGGCTCTTTTGGTTTGGCTTGAAACAAAACGGGTTATATGCGATACGGCAAATTATTTGAGAAGATGTGTTGTTTGCTTTTTTGCATCAGAATTTGCCGCTCAAAACGCGTTCAAGGCAAACAGATATTCGATATACGTCGGTATGCATTTCATCACCAAAGAACCTGTTCTATTTTCGTCACTAGCTGCATGTTAATGTGTTTTGATGTCGATCTAACATGTTATATTATATAGCGGTTTAAGCTGATGTGCATCCCAGTATTATTAAACCAATGTGTTACAGTCTATGTTGACTCTCGGTCACGCTTGTAGAGTTTGAGACCTTCAAAATACTAAATGCTTCCCAGACAGAATCACAAATTGACTTTTGTTTTTTATGGAGCAGGAGAGTAATGTCTTGCGTTGCAGCTTTCACATTCGCTAGCAGCGAACTTATTAAACTGCAGTGGCTGTTTCGAGGAAATTTCGGTCCTTCGGGTGTCACTTTCCATTTAATCTGGCTACTTGTCTTATACCAGTCCACATCGTTATGAATTTCTGCCTCCAAGTGAACTGAAATTATTTAGTCAACTATTAGCTAGGGAAGCCACAGTATGTCATGCACATAGTGCTTCATCTGAATAAAAAGCATATTCCGGTTGTTCCGCAGAAAAATGATTCGCAAATTGTTTTTCACTGAAGGTCGAAATCCATTTTACCAGGTAGTACAATTTTATTTTGTGTATTTGTTCTCTAGATAAAGCACTTACGCCCGCGTTGTAAATGGCTTTGTGTTTGACGTTTTACTAATTTGCAGGCAATATTATGTACCTATTTGCGTAGGTTGCTCCAACAATCTTCTGAACAATATTTTGTACCCAAGTTATCAGAATAAAGCCAAGAAAAGGCAACACGACGAAAGTCTCTGGAGAAAAACCAAGTCCAAGTACATGTATCTGCATCAGATTGACAAATGTGATTAGCAGTGGTTCAGGAATTTAAATTTTATTTACCGGATAACTGTACCTCAGCTGAATAAACGGTCTGTAAGTAGGGCTAGAAATAATCTAATAGGCAGTAGTCCTCACAATTGGACATGCGTTGATACTACTAATATTTAGAACATCAAAAATGCCATTCTAGGGACAAACTCGAAAATTGTAGAATTCTATCACAACAAGAATATAAATCATGGTTCAAAAAGTATTGGATCTCAATCTCATTTTTTCCTTCTGAGGTAAATTGATGATAATTGTTCTCATACAAAAACCCTCTTTACTGTCCATCTGTCCTAAATCCACTGAAAAACAATTTTGAAAGCTTTAACCTTTTAGAGTTTTCTCAAAATATTTTTAGAAAATTTTGACAGCTCCCATTTTTACGCATTCCCACGTATCATATACTTTTCGTACTTTATTGTTAAAAGCGATGTCAATTGGGGCAATTAGCGCAATTTCTTTCAAACCATAAATATCTAACCATTACTAAACATTGCGCGTTTGATCTACCGTTGACGACACGACACATTTTTAACCACGTCGTTCTAATAGACATTAAAATTGGACTTGGAATATTGGTTCCTAGTTGGTTGGACCAGTGTTAAGCCTGTTAGGCATCGACCACGGCAAACTGCATTATTTACTAACGTTTGGTTTACCGATTATAAAAAGCAAAGAATCAAAGAGCGTCCGTTGGTTACCTATGAAAATGTTTTAGTAAACGTTTGACTCGTCTGTTTGGTAAAGGCATACGCATTTGAAAAGCACACTTAACGCAAACTAATACCGTGGAACCAGCCAAATTATGCATTTTGGCCGACGTAGCTTTCCGCTACGTACAGATCGCACGCAGCGAACGTAAAAGTTAAAACAAATGTAGAATAGTACCCTAAACAGAAAAATATTCTTCCATTTTAGTCTCTCTCCCATCACACCCTAAGAAACTGGACCATTAGCAACTTGGTGTAATGCGGAGCTCAACTCGTCCGGCGATATTATGTGCAATTTATCTACTGTAAGAGGGGGAACATTGTCATCTAGGTAGAGGCATTAGAATCGTGTGTTAAACTTGAGATACCTAGTCGAGCTCCCACGATTATGTGTAAATTGGCACAAACCGTAACTTACCAACCGTTAAGAAAATTAGCGTCAAACAAGCAGATAAAACACTCATGTTGATAGATATTGCTTATCGCAAAAGACTCCAAATTTAATGAGAACACCGAGCAGCTCCATAACTTCTTATATAGCCCAACTTTCCGTTATTTGTTAATAAAATTTGAATGCTTGAGTGGTTTATATGTGTATCCAATCATAGATAGTTGACTGTGCGTGGGTTTTGTGATACCTAAACGGCAAGCTTACTATTATGCACCAAAACTGTACCAAAATCTTTGCTCATTTGCTGGCTAAAAACTTCGCTGGCAAGGTCTGTTAAGGTCTGCCAAGTTCCACCAGACTTTCACCTATTGCGGAACTCCACCTTATACACGAATTTAAGCGGATCCCCTGATGTGCTGAAGATTAACTTAATATGTGAGGCTAATTGGAAACCGACGCTCTACTAGAGTATATTTCTGACTTAGAGTTGTCCCTTCAAGTCGTGATGTAATAACCCTATTTCATTCCAATTAGAATAAAATACATAACAATTTCCTTGGTTATTATATGGCTCCCGAGAAATATTCAAAGAATCCTTTATGGCTTTCGGCTATTGTATGGCTAGGTTCGCCACTGCTATCGATTTATTCGATGGGACATGTTCTTAAATTATGGACTTTCGAATGTCATCAGTAAGCAAATCTATTAGCTCCAACACATCACATTGGTCTTATAGCACGGACGACCACAGCAAGGTTACGTTTATTCGTTTGCATGAATGTTTAGTCGAGATAACTAGCCACCAGCACCCGGTGAAAACTTAGAAAATTTGTAAATGCCGGCAAAAATACATCGGATTGCTCTGCTCGCACATTTCTCATTATCGCTTGGCAATATGCGTGTTACCTAAATTGAAAATGAAAGTTTGGAGTTTTTGTCACGGATTCACAGATCGGCACAAAGGATTGAGGCTTTGCTCAGAATCCGCTTGTCTCCCCAGCGGCTTCCGTTCACTTGAAAGCACACGCGAGAGAAAGATTAAGAATCACTGTTGTATGTTCTCAAATTCTTGTAAACTGCTCGCCCGCGCGAGAAGCCTAAAGACTTTTGCTGACTGAAAATTTTCAGTTGGTTAACTTTTCAAGTCAGCTAGCTTCTCACTCAACCGAAGCAATAAGAATATCAACGTAACTGGCGCACGGCTTCATTGGATAACTTCGGACTTCTGCAACTATTGAAATGACTCAGCTTAATTTTGCTTTCATTGCCATAGGCAGCCAAAGCCCACAAAGTCAATACGATTTACTCACGTTTCACATCTCTGTCAAACTTCCTACTTTTGCTCGAATTATTTACTCCCGCAGAAGAAACAGCATCTGGGACCCCAGCATGGACTTTTCCTTCCTGTCCCCATGATTAACTGTTTTATTCAGCAGCAAAAGGGTAAGATCTCAGTTAGTTTGAGAACCTTCTTATTGATCACATGCGAAAATCGTCATTGCGGCAGCGGGTTTGACCGTTGTGTACGTAGATGCAGTGCAGATCATGGATTGCCTATCTGACTCCAGTTCCCCAGATGCATGTCCAGGTCTTCTTATGTAATATCAGATAAGGCAAAAATAGTTTATGATTATTTCCCGGGCTATAGGCAGCACCTTTTGTTAAATATTTCGAAATATTTTACAGTGCCCAATCCGAAATCTGATATGTGGCATAGTGATTGGTGAATTTTTGTTTACCATGCCCGTTCTCCTGTAAAAGCAGAGCAACTGAGTTGCAAACGATTGAAATTTTCACTTGATCTATTTGCAGGAGAATTGTGTGTGAGTTGCATTCGTCAATACTGGCCATAATATAAAAATGTGCTGAGGGTTTATTCAAAGTTTTGTATTGAACGGCAGTTTATATAGGTTCATTTTGACGAGCCTTTGCAAATGTTGTGCACGTAAATGAGGCATGCGTGTCATCGAGTCATCATCTTGTCGCCCCTTTGACGTCAGTTCAAGCTCGCCACATTTAAAATCTTTCCCGATGTAAACTTTCAACAGTCCAGCGCTTCAACCATCTCACAAGCAACTCATGATCGTCCTAATCGAATATTTCGTACTGTGAATCAGAATTTATCGAGTCATTATTATTTTGTATTTTATTTATTCCTTATTTGTTTAGTTATTTATGTATTTATTATGTTAATTATTATTTCCAAAAATTTTCAAATGAATAGGTTTACAGAGATGAAAGTACATGTAATTTCCCGTATGCCATTAGTCGAACGTTTATTTATAGCAATGTTAAAACAACATATATTCTGAGATAATAGACAGATCTTACCTTGTTTAGACTGGTTGATCGATCTGTCGTGTTCTTGTCTTGGCTCAAATGCCGGGCTACAACCTGTTCAAATGCTGCTTGACCAATACTCCGAAGTAACTTTTTGGCATGGTGGCCATTCCGTGAACATGACAATAACCAAGGATTGACAACTCCAGCAAATTCAGCCTATTGGCACACAAATAAAATTATTTAATTGCCGTGTTCAATCGAAGTTGGGGATAAATGGACCTGATGTTAGTAATCTGTGAGAGTTGTGGCAACTGGAATTCCAACAGACATGGTTGCGGATCAAGACCCGTTAACAACACATCTAAATATTTGCTTACTGATTGATATGGCTGGCGACATTTGGTCAACCTTCCCCTCTCAACACGTCTGCCACTTTACACTCAGTTGGGAATACAGGTTGTATCAAGA
>SJOL01008853.1:100588-139267 GCA_004794785.1 Opisthorchis felineus | reverse complement strand
TTGGCAGGAAATGCAAATGCATTACCACTTCTACGGAACAAGTCGCCATAAGTTACAACAAACAAACCTGTTGGACCAGGAGACTGTGTTCGTCAGACCTCTAACCACCGACCAACGTGGTATAAGAGACTCTGTGTGTGTCGTGTGGACAACCCCATTAGAGCTCATTGGGTGGCTGAGGTGCGCAAATCGTCACATCACGGTAAGGTCCAGTTTCTTTTTTGCGAAAATAACCTCTACACAATTTTATAATTACAAGCGATGAATGCTAAAGAACGTGAAACCACAAAATTCAGCCAAAAAAAGTAGCTGCTTGAATCGCTAACATGCCAATTTTTTGCCATATTCAAGTTAAATCATGCTCACAAAATGGTAAGTTTATTTTCGGAAGTAAGTATCTCCAAACGGCAAAAACTTTGAGCCCTCAGTTTGACTAACAATAACAACTCCTTATGTTTTACCATCGTAATTAAAAAACCTGTTTCCTCTTATCATCAGGCCTACAGGTTTATGCGCTGATGTCCTCCAAATGAAGCACTGGTTAGGGTTAGAAAAAAATTGGCATCCAATAAAGTTGCTGACTTCTTTTCAGAGTTCACTTCGCACGGACTACGGTTTGTAGAAACCTAGAACATATTGTTACGCAACAATATTTCTCCGGTGGGAAGAAAATGTCCTTATATCGTATTTGTCGTATTTTTAAAATAATGTACAAGCCGCTAATCAGAGTATTCCTTCCCCAAATACCGAGTTGAACAGTCTTAACTTTATTACTGCAGTTTTCTTGTGCTATCTTTAGCCATATCCACGAGAACAGTGTTAAATTGCTTTTTTAGAGTTCAGAAAACTCGATTTTATGACACATTAAATTTCGTACATGACGTACCCTCAATGGCATTCAATCTCGACATAAAAACCAAACAAGTCAATCACTGTTTACACCACGTAATTTTCGGTAAAATTCACATGCATAAAGATGGCTCCAGGAGATTGCAAAGTGATTTGGTTAATTTACCTGTGCTCTCGATGAAAAACGTTCCCTAGGTAAATGATGTCAAACCCACAAAATCATGTTTTGGGCTTTAAGTGAACATGAGATGACCGAATGTTTAAGCGGAACATACCTCGGGCGTTGGCTTGATCATGCTTTTTCTTTCACACACTTGATCAAAGTCATTGATCCTCCATTTTTTCTAAAACAATATGTTATAATGGAATGCTTAGGAGGCAGGGTGTATTTTATAGTCTTATGGCAAAAACTGTCAAAGTATAATTTCCTTACCCCATTGTTCTTTTCAAATAATTTGCATTCGATTGCAAAGAAGAAGTGGGTGGGTGCCGTGTCTTTGGGACGCGGTTGCACATTCTCTTCATTGTGGCGCTTACTTGGGAATGACGAGTGCTTAATGATTGCATTCTACTGCTACCTATAATAAAAGGTGATTTCCGCTTCCGGTAAGTTTTAATCAAACTGGACCGCGTGTTATCACTTTCGTGATAATTCCTTGGGTTTCGTTTACAAAGGGTGAACAAATTTTAAAGTACATGTAGTCTAAAATGGTAGTTGTAACTCTGCTGAACAGATGTAAGAGATGTGTTTGCACATCGTGCGTAGCGACTTATGTCAGCTGTACTATTGGACAATAATATTGGAGAATTTGGACAGCAAGGTGCTTTTCGTCATCTTCGTGAATGGAGTGTCACTTTATGTGCCAAAGGAAACTAAAGCGCACTTAGTGAAAATTGATTTGCTGCAATTTTTAATTTATTATTCAAACTGTCAATAAAATACCACAGATTTCATTGAATTTTATGATCCCACAACAAACAAAATATGTGTGAATCATCTTTCTTGTCATACCCCATTTCTTTTCAAAACAGGAGGTAAGTTTGCTTTGTCTAATCTTTATTTTTATCCTCTGGCTTTGAGCACACCAATGGATGAGTGAGAGAATGAAAATTTACCGGAATGATTTTGCAATGGTTTTCTACCGTACTTTTATAACATCCATCCGCTCAAGTAAAATCATGCTTACCCGAAGGTAGGTTTTACTTGAAAGAATGCTTGCGTCTCATGCGTTTATCTCAGTGCGTTCATTCAATCGTACTAACAAAAACGACTCAGCTGTGGAAACATGTGTGACTTATGAGTGGACCCGGAAAGCTTTGTTATTTTATAATTATTTATGATACACATGCTTAAAAAGACATGTAATTAGGCCCATTTATTGCCTTTCACAATTAATCCTCGTGTAACTGCAGTGTAATTGCTTTATTTCCTAATAAATAGTGATCTGACCGTCACCAGCCCAGGTCTTCATATTTCAGATTCTACTGTCGAAATGATGGTCCTTCAGTAGCCATTTTGGCACCTAGCCCGAAATGTGACTTTTGGCGAAACCCTGTTGCTAGCCATAGGTTTGTGTGTCGTTTTCTTCTGCTGGCAAATAGTTAACCATTATCAAACAAGATACTTACTAACGTACCCGTTAAGTTCATTTTTGTGTATTATGCAGGCCACGTTTGGAAAACGCTGCACAAATAAACAGTTGCTTCGGAATACTTATTTCGAAAGTCACAACGAACGACTGTTTGCCAGCAGCAATGGAGCGAATAGACGGATTAATCAACAAGTAGGGTCTGACAGATTTCCCAAAGTTAATTATCATGGTAACTTGAGTGTTTTCGCCGTACCTAGTCATTTTGTAAGGAAATGAAAGGCGAGAGTGATTGTGCACATGACGGAATCAACAGCTTTTTCTTGCACAATGGAATGCACTTGGTCCACTAAATTCGGCATTCTTTTATCACAAGACAAACGGCAAACCGATTTCAAATTTTGCTGCCAATTTGAAAAAAACTTCCAATTGAAAGATTTATCTGTATGACATGACCTACTGCAAATTTGTGGTTGACAACTCAAATCATGAAGTATGTCTACAAGTAGTTGTGCGAAAGCAGAAATCCCTTGTGCCAGTGTTTTACTCTGTGTGCCCGATCGCCTCTGATTACAGCAAAATATGGACCGAAAGGCAACGATATAAGGCAAATAAATTTCACAAATTTGCAACCTTATCCCTGGCCAGCTGGCGGCTTCAGTTGGCCGTGGTCCGTTTTCCGTACTTCACTGTTTTAATTGTTAGGCTTTTTACAGTCCTCGATGGATAGGTATTGTTGTTCACGAGCAGGACCTGGCTTAATCGCTCTACGTTGCATAGACTGCGAAGGGGTGTTTGAGGCCCGTATTTTCGAGTATGTAAGTGCTGATTGCAGCAAGACTCTTAAGGCGCTTCTGGTCAGTAACTCAGAATGAATCGGATACCCTGCGGCAAGTAGGTAAGCCTCACAAAGCTCAACAACGTGGACTACACCGTAGACTGATAAAAATGGCCTTTGTGACCTTAGATGCAACCAGTGGCCTCATTGAAAGAAACACAATGCTAGCACCTTGAATCGTGCGTTGATTGCAGCCGTCACACTACCTTTAGAGCTTATATAGCATGGAGGTGTTTATCGTGCTTTACTACCTTCAGAATCAATATTTTATTATTTGTTTGAGCGTAGGAATACTGTGTACATGTCTTTAATTCTCGGAATAATGAAGCACTTTAACGAAGCGAAGCAAAAGACGAAGGACTGAAGGAAGATTTTATGGTAACACCGACATTTTTCGCTCTTTAAAAAGTACAAAAATTGCCCTTACATATTTCAAGTTGACAGGGAACTAAGTTCTGGAGAGTTGAAAACCCTGGTGTTTTTGTGTTGGCACTTTGTTAGTGCAGCAAGTAAACAACTTGAAAGTTTAGTGTGCTAGCAGAATATTACTCTTTTTAGGGAATTATCGTGCGCAGCTGTGTAAAGACTATCATCGCTGGATGTTAGCCACATTCTTGTGCGTACCATAATGCGCAGGCATGCTGCAAGCATTTGACCACTCAGGTAAGTGAAATTTAAGCTTGACTTCAAGCAACACTTAACTTGTGCAGCCCGCATAACTATGCCGTTGCCCTAACACCAAAAGTGTAAAGAGGTAGTGCGCGCAGGCCCTTGACCAATATTGCGCCCGCTGTCGGATTCCATCTTCATGCCTTCTTGATACGATGCACTACAAGCCACACACCTATTTTCGTTAGAAAGAAGGACAGACGGTCTTCTCTGTGGATTGCATACATAACAAGGGCAATGATTTTTAAAGTGTCATCAATATGAATGCAGTTTGGTTTACTGGAGTGAGTAGTTGTGCAAAAAATATGGTTAAAGCTTTCGCTTTCACCTTTAGACAGATTGGTTTAGAATTCATCGGACAAAATAGTCTGGTGACGCCAGGGACAAATGTCATCTCCTCATTTGCGAAGTAATCAAACGTCCCAGGGTATGTTTTTGATCAGTGATCTGGCAAAACAAAGCTAGGTGGCTTATTGTGATGTTGTTTAAAGTGTTTAGCAAAATATTTCAGATGTGTACCTTTTGGGGGTATGTGAGCTATTAGTGTTAGCGTTTGTTAAAATCACCGGATGCGCCTGATGTCTGCTGAGCGTTTCAGTTGGAATACCAGACTTTTATGGATTGTGGCAATCCGCAGCTTTCCCGCTCTTTTAAAACATTAAACTTATTGGTTCGTGCAGATCCTCTTGTTCCTCGATGTCTTAGAGTTCATTCAGTGAGACCGACCGTCAGCTATGAGGAGTACGTATATAAGCTTTTAGCAAACTTAGTTTGCTGTGAAGCCGGCGCTTAGATCCAGTTGGCTGTGCTATTTCATACAGCCCACATTCATGCGGGATTACAGGGAATATCTTCAGGTGAATATAAACGTCAGAAACAAATGTCACCAAAAAGGTACATTTCTTTGGTGGGCCTGTTTTATGACTTAGTAAGATGCATTAGAAATTTGATCAGATGTTAGCCGCATCAGCTTTTCATGAGTTTTCGTCTATTTCGGAGATTAGCCCTGTACAAAAACAGTGTGCTGGTAACGCACAACTGAAGTTGGTTGTCACCGTTGTTTTGTTCCTTGATCCTTCTAATAGGTAACGATCTATGTGAGCCTGAACAAAGCAAAAGCATCAGTCTGGGGGCTTCTGTTTCTGGGAACAGTAGTAATGCCAGAATCCATGACCACCGCCATAAGGCAGCAAATGCGCACGGGTGGAATTCTGGTGTATTTTAACTGCATTTTTCGGTCTCAGGCAGATAAAAACAACAGGCAGCGCGTATCGACACTTTGACTGACGTTCTCACAGAAACTGCCAAATGAGTCGCACACAAGCTACCAGTCGGAGGCTACTACTAGAGAGGAAACATTTCGGGTCAGTGGTTTAAACCGATGGTGGTCGCAGCAATACGAACCGCCGCTAGAGGTTTGCCAGCAAGATCAGCGGGGCATCCAAAAAAGCTCAGTTGAAAATCCATCCATAAAAATTAAATGCGTGTTCTATAGTGACGGAATTTGTCAATGGATGGAGAAGCTAGGGTGCACGCAGAAGCGTTCCGTATTTGGGCATATTTCAAAGTGCAGGAGTTAAACTATTGTAAATGAGCAGACTGCCCGACTGCCCACGGTGGGTCCAAATATTGCACAGCAGTGGCATCAAACCCAACGGTGTAAAGCGCAGCTAATGACCATTTGCAGCTTACCAATATGTTAGTCACATTGGTCATCACTGGTAGAACAGGGGGAAATCAAAAAGGTATATGTGAGAAAGAAGCAATTTAGGTGTCAGCTGTAGCTTCCGTTTTGCCTTACGGTCACGCAGACCCACTGACTGCATGACGCCCGACGCGCCGAGATTACATTTGCAAATGTCAGGTTGATATATACATGCCTGAGTTTTAGGATGAAAAGCCTTTTTTCCTGCCTTTCCAATTTCACACGTCCATTTTTCGCTTCACGGTAAACTCAAAGACTTTGCAGCACACACGAGTCGTGATTTCGACACCGTATTGGTTATGTTTACAACACAAATATTCTGTGCATTTTCCTATAACTTAAAGTCAGAGCTAAATGTATTAACCAGATGATCTTTTTCTAACTTATGATATTTTCCTCTGAGTTAATTATTTTCCCTCATTTGTCAGGCGCCAGTTATCAGGGTGAGGTATTTTTCTTTTCCAAAATACGACCGAAGTTAAACGGTTTGATTTTACAAACTAAGTATACCTGTTGACTTACAAATCGTCATTTGGCAACTCAGTGAGTTAAGATACACTGTCAAAAATGCATAAATACCGTCAAAATTTCAGGAAAGCACAAACAATTTCGGTAGGTCATATGCTTCGTAGCTGTTAACCAGAATGTTGTAAAACAATGGAAAAAATACTGCTGAAATCTTTAGTTTTGATTATCTGCATACTGAAAAATTATCTTTAGTACAGAATTTTGGTAATGTCCTCTTTTGAGAACCTCAAATCTCCAGGATGTTCAATCGAAGGCCCTGTTAGCTTTTGACATTGCGGCCCCGAGGGGCTAGTTAGTTGCTTTTTTGGCGTTGTACATTCTAAACCGCATGCTCATGAACTCCACTGGATTCTACTGTGCTGTGAAAGGTTGGATTTGACATGGAATGGTAATTGAAGCTCTTTTACCGCAGAAAACAGATTGTTTCACAAACTACAATAATCTTCCACTGCGAACGACATCGTCTAAGTATCATGCAAAACGTTGACAAACAATGTCTATTAGTTGACTGCCAATTTTCTTGTTCAGGTGCGGGTTGGATGTATTACTGGCCAGAACGTGTGCTGAAACAGACCACTGCTTACTTATTCACCGGAATAATTTTGATTTAAAATAATGTGTAATCTTGGGGATTTTCAATAGGAACTGATTTACTAAAAAGCAATTTTGGTTGCTTATTATAGTCCATTTGATGCATAGGCTAGCGTTAGAAAACTTGAATGTGCAGTACAACGGTGGTTATTTTCTAAGAAATCAAGGTTGCTGCAAAATGAATAATAGGCAGGTTTTACCAATCTGAGAATAAGATCAAACTAGAAATAATAAAACCAATTTAAAAATGCTTGGAGCTGTATTATTGGTCACAAAATTTATCGGAAATTAGTTTGACTATATTCATTGGTATCCACAGCAATTTTGCACGTCAAATGTAGGAAGCGTTTTGCTTTCATAGTCTGTGCCGGCGAACTAGCCGCGGGCGAAAAATTTCCGCCATTCTGTTATGTTTTTGCAAGCCTGTACAATGGGTGATTACCGCTCCAGAAAGCGTAAAATAATTTTAATGGATTTGCTTAATTTTTAATTGCCAATTATAACACGAAGGCCGAGGAACTAATTTGAGTCTGGATACATAGATAAACCAATAAATAAACAATACGAAAACAATTATTCGCAGGTAACAAGGTCAAACGACAATTGGACAACCCATAGGCTTTAAACAACGCTAAGTGCATGATAAATTCTTCTGATGCGGCGTTGATTTTATGTTAGGGTGTTGGTGAATCAGTAGTGTACAACGTAGGACAAATAAAACGAGGCATAATATTTACACCGCCATTGATGCGCAAAGCGTTTGATGTTGATAAACGTGCCCCGTAAATGTCTGCTCGGGAGTTTTGTCTGAAATAGGTAGAGCTTTGTTCTAAAATAATGCAAAATTGCATTTTTTGTGAAGATTTACCCGCGGGAAATGTGAGACTGTCTTTTTCAAACCACAAGTGGCGCACTGTATGTTGGTAAAGTCCTGAAAATTAAGTTGAGTCACCAGAATAATGTTGTGGTTACCAGCGCGTTATATCTCTTCATCAACATCCACTACCCAAATTCCCTACTGAATAGTTATGTCTCCAGTCAAATATGTTGCATTATCAAAAAAATTCCTGTGGCGAAATTCTAAACTATTGATCTTGGCAGAAAATAGCATTTCACCTGAACATATTGAATGACTGAACAAATAAGTGTGTAGCATGTTGTCTTTTAAAATTTGCAGGCAACCGTCAAATCGTCGGCGAAGCTCTATAGTTGTAAAGAAACAAAAGGCAACGTTGTTCTTTATTGTTCGATTATGTTACATTTATTTAGTTTTAAATATGCTTTTCTAGCTATTAGATTTTGGGAACGTGATATAAGTATAACCTTCCCCATGTCTCCTAAGTGCAGAAACAGAGCAGTGCTATCTTCATGCAAACGGCTGACCAAATTGCTTTTTAAATGTCGTTCCTCCAAAGAATTAGAATAAAGTTCTCGTGAGGTAGATGTTACTGCTTAAGAGCCAAGATTTGAGCAAAGATTGACGACAATTAGGAAACGTTTACTTGAGTTAAGGTAAAAGAAGTCAGCCTGACGCCCAAATTTCCTGTAAAGTAAGCAGGTTGCAAAACAGCCGTTTTGCGCACGTCATTGTTCCCACACTACACGTATACTTTTCTGGACGCATGTTTTATACACAACAAGCACCAGAAAAATGTATGCTGTATTATTCACAAGAGTTTTGGCTAGAAAGTTGTAAATTAGTACGCAAAAAATTGCCAAAAATATTTTCTCAACCGCACGCTGTTTTGATTTGCAGTTTTTTCTAATATTCTTGTCAGTAGGGTTTACAAAAAACGCCAAAATTTAATTCCGAATACGCTTACTTAATTTGGACTGTCTAAGTGTTAACGCCTTTGTAACGACGTAAGTCGTATTTTGTTGCACACTGCTAAACCTCAACATGCATGGCATTATTGGTAAGCATGAATGCAGAATTTTGGCACAGAATTTTCCTAAGGAAAACCCGGCGGGACGTTATAACTTGTGAGATTTCGGGACATATTTGTAAAAAGGTTTTCGTTCTCCTCGACAAAATATGTGCTATGTTAGCGCCAATTATTATTTTCAAAATCAGAAGCTATATATACATTGCCATCTTTTTTAAAATTGCAGTACCATGAAAACCTGCTTAAGCAAAAGTGCTGTAAATTGATATTCCGATATAACATATCTGTTTATCTAAGTTGAAGCGGCAAACAAACCTGCATACAAATGAGCTCATTGGGCGATCATCATGAAGTTCCTGTTCCATGAGAACGCAAGGCTGACAATAAAATATGGGCTAAACATGACCACCACGAGGGCTGCCGAAAACGGCTGTCTGCCGATTGAAAGATTCAGATTACTTGTGGCTACTATCCTCTATGTGAACATGTGAGTGAGATTTGCTTTAGTGGCACTAACCACTAATCAAAATGTTTTGCAGGATTAATTTTATTTTGTGATAATCTTTGATACGAAACTGCGCGCTGACTACCTAAATTCATGGAATTCTAATGCAACCATGTGATTGCTTGTTGATTATTTATTTGGAAAGAACAACGTCTTTAATAACTCTTTCCGACTAAACTAGCATGTAGCATAAAAGATAATATCAGTTTTTTAATGGTTGCTTCCATATTGGAACTGCAAGATACCTAACAGGAAACTCGAAAATAATGCGCAGGTATGTTATTATCGGTCGTCGAGATTATATCTTAGTAACCAACATTTATTTTCATTAAAAAACAAAGAGTGGAAACACGTAAGTTTGGAGCGTAGCACAAAGTAACGTGGTAAACCAATAACGGCGAAAATTTATAATTTGGAAATATATTTTCCCAGCTCATAATATAACAGGTGAGCTTACCTGGATACTTAGAAACAATCTCTCTCGTAAATTGAAACAGCGTCTCCAGGGATGCCCTTTAAACATTCTCCAGTGAACCATAAGCATGTGCTTGTTTAAGCAAACTCTGGTATATTTTATGACGCAAACTTGTGGTGTTTTCAAGGTCCATTATATTCAGCAGAGTGTTTTTAAATCCCAGGATGGTGCAAGCCCAGCAGCATTCTGCAATATATAATTTTATATATTTCTACATAGCCAGCGTTTTCAATTGAGCAATGTAGAGTGTTTTATAATATTACGGCCCACCTAAATTACAATAACTTAAGAATGGAACATGCAGCTCCTTTTCGGTTTAGACCGTTGTTTTACTATTTTTGTCATCTTTGGAAATACAGCATTTAAGTTTATTTGGCTTAGTGATGCAGGTAGTTGCTTACGGTAAAATGTATATCCCACTGTCACGTAATATCACCAAATATTCAGTATTTTCCTAAAATAATATCGGTAGGAGGAAGTAGTAATTTTTTCTCTGGTGATATGTGTGATAACGTATATGTAATGAAATCAAATTGACACAACAGAGCAGCTGTTTGTTAAATTCACATTGCAAGTTACGTTCAATATTATGCACGAATTAGCAATTTTTTCCGGGGTAACACGTGAGTTTATTAAACCACATTGCAGTTGTCAATGGCAAAATATTGGGGAATGCACTCTAGTAAATATACCTGAGTCTGTTCTGTGAAATCAACCCAACTAATCAACTCCCTAAAACATTCATTCGCGTACTTTTCGCACACCTTCATTCTGGAGGACTTTGTTCCTCTGATTTTAAAGTAGAACGTTTTATTATAAAACACTCAAGCTCTTTTCCTTGACATGCCGACGAAACCTCCGAAACAAAGCTGAAGGAAACATTTGGTGCTGATTGATTTACACGAAGGCAAGGCGTTTACGCTATACACGGAATTTATTGATTCCAATGGAACAACTGTGATAACGCTGTGCGCTGGGATATTTCTAACCCTTACGATATTACATTTTTCAAATTTAGTCTCATTTTTCGTGCAAAAATACATGAAAATAACCGCATCCTTTAAAAAAACGTACAACTTAGAACGCTGAAAGTATCATAAAATGTGGATTGCTACCGCAGTGTGATCAAAAATAGTCTGCTATTATGGTACAGAATTTTGACTACAGTGCTTATGGACATATTTTTAGGCTAAGTAGCAATATGCCTTAAAAACAGAAAGTATTTAACAGCAGGTTGCGATGTCGTGTTTGCTCGCATGTGTTATGGCGACAAAATTGATTTTTGTGCACAAGCGTCTTTGCTTATCCCATCTACGAGATATCGTTACTCACATCTACAGGTTAATTTTGTGCCCATACATATAAGCTAAACGTACTTTAGCAAACGCCTTTGAGTTTTGTTGCTTTCTTGCGTTTTGCAATGACTAACAATTGCATTTTAGNCTCATTGGGCGATCATCATGAAGTTCCTGTTCCATGAGAACGCAAGGCTGACGATAAAATATGGGCTAAACATGACCACCACAAAGGCTGCCGAAAACGGCTGTCTGCCGATTGAAAGATTCAGATTACTTGTGGCTACTATCCTCTATGTGAACATGTGAGTGAGATTTGCTTTAGTGGCACTAACCACTAATCAAAATGTTTTGCAGGGTTAATTTTATTTTGTGATAATCTTCGATACGAAACTGCGCGCTGACTGCCTAAATCCATGCAATTCCAATGCAACCACATGACTGCTTGTTGGTTATTTATTTGGAAAAACCAACTACTTTAATAACTCTTTCCGACTAAATCAGCATGTAACATAAAATATAATATCAGTTTTTTAATGGTTGTTTCCATATTGGGACTGCAAGTTACCTAACAGGAAACTAGAAAATAATGAACAGGTATATTATTATCGATCGTCGAGATTAAATCTTACCAACCAAAATTTATCTTATTAAAAAACAATGCGTGGAAACACGTCAGTTTGGAGCGTAGCACAAAGTAACGTGGTAAACTACTAACGGCGGAAATTTGTAATTTGGAAATATATTTTCCCGCCTCATCATATAACAGGTGAGCTTACGTAGATAGTTAGAAACAACCTCTCTCGTAAATTGAAACCACAAACTTGCCTAGTGTCGGTTAACGTATATATTTCTTTTTGAACCCTCTCTGAAATTTCAAAACCAGCGTCTCTAGAGATGTCCTTTAAACATTCTTGAGTGAACCATAAGCATGTGCTTGTTTAAGCTAACTCTAGTAAATTTTATGACGCAAATTTGGGGTGTTTTTAAGGTCCTTTATATTCAGCAGGGTAGTTAATTACGGTAAATGTATATTTCCCACTGTCACGTAATATCAGCTATTATACAAAGTCTACGTTCACCAAATGTTCAGTATTTTCCTAAAATAAATTTGGTAGGATGAAGTAGTAATTTTTTCTCTGGTGATGCGTGCGATAACGTATATGTAATGAAATCAAATTGACACAACAGAGCAGCTGTTTGTTAAATTCACATTGCAAGTTACATTCAATATTACGCACAACTTAGCAATTTTTTTCCGAGGTAAATCGTGAGTTTATTAATCGAAATCGCAGTTGTCAATAGCAAAATATTGAGGAATGCACTCTAGAAAATATACCTGAGTCTGTTCTGTGAAATCAACCCAACTAATCAACTCCCTAAAACTTTATTCGCGTACTTTTCGCACAACTTCATGCTGGAGGACTTCACATGTTCCTCTGATTTTAAAGTAAAACGTTTTATTATAAAACACTCAAGCTCTTTTCCTTGACATGCCGAAGAAACCTCCGAAACAAAGCTGAAGGAAAAATTTGGTGCTGATTGATTTATACAAAAACAAGGCGTTTACGCTATACACGGAATTTATTGATTCCAATGGAGCAACTGTGATAACGCTGTGCGCTGGGATATTTCTAGCCCTTACGATATTACATTTTTCAAACTTATTCTCATTTTTCGTGCAAAAATACATTAAAATAACCGCATCCTTTAAAAAATCGTACAACTTAGGACGCTGAAAGTATCATAAAATATGGATTGCTACCGCAGTGTGATCAAAAGTAGTCTGCTATTATGGTACAGAATTTTGACTGCAGTGCTTGTGGGCATATTTTTAGGATAAGTAGCAATATGCCATAAAAACAGAGGGTATTTAACAGCAGGTTGCGATGTCGTGTTTGCTCGCATGTGCTATGGCGACATAATTGATTTTTGTGCACAAGCGTCTTTGCTCATCCCATCTACGAGATATCGTTACTCACATCTACAGGCTATTTTTGTGCCCATACATATAAGATTAACGTACTTTGGCAAACGCCTTTGAGTTTTGTTGCTTACTTGCGTTTTGCAATGACTAACAATTGCATTTTAGGGGACAATGTGAATTTTGCCTGCCACATCGCCGATTTTCATGGATTGCAATATGTTCACACGTGTGATGGGCACATTGTATTTTATGCATGTAGTACAGGGTTATCATTTTTTAGCAGAAACATTTTATTAGCAGTTCTTTTGGAGTGCAACTGGTGGAAACCTTACCGGCTAAGCAGCATTTTGGTAATTATACAGACCTCTACCGGTACAAAACAGAGCGTGTGTGCATCAAAATTAGCATAATCCTGTTGGTTTATTTTGCAGTTTTCAAACACTGTCACGACGGATAATGTTTGCGCATCGGTATACTTTGATTTTTCATTTAAAATGCTGAAGTAACATTTAAGTTGAAAGAAAGTAAGCCTAAAAAACTGAACACAAGCTGCCTGAGGATCCCAAATAACATGTGAATTTGGGATCTCAGAATTTGTTTCATCAGGTGAATATGACATTATTTGGGGAGGATTATTTTCCACTGTGCGTGGATTCCGCATACTATAAGAAAATAAAATGGATTTAAAAAACTAACATACAAATTGCCCAGCTCAGCGAACAAGCCAACGGCCATCCGACATACAATGCTTTTCCCGATCGTCCTTCAGGAGCATGACGTGTAAACATTAGATAGTTGTTATTCCACTATATAAGTATATCTAAAAATCGATGTGATATTTGGTTAGGTTCAGCGTGAACAAGCAACCTGGCACACAGAAGTAAACTGAACAATATTTTGGGCAAATCCCCCTAAATTTAAATCTTTTTTAAATATCTTATAATGACCGCTTTAATCGAGAATTTGCTTAATTAGGCAATTTTAAAAGTTTCGCGATGCATTCAGTCAAATAAAACAATATGGTGATACTAGAATATGCTTCCTGGTGTAACTCGGCGAATTTTTTTTAACCCGCTGCTTTTAAACCACCCGCTTCTACTTTGAAAAAAGGGGAGATTGTCTAGATACCGGTGCATTTGTCATAACTCATTTGCAGGAACACCGCATATCGTTATTCGATCAGGTGGAATAAATGTGGTGTCTTTTAGAAGAATATCCATAGACTATTGTGAGAACATATGTGGTTATTTTCAGAGTTTCCATTAGTTTGCTAGAAATTACTGACCATTTTCAATGAAATTAGTTGTGGTAAAACTTTATTAACGAAACGCTGATGGGTGTGCTTTGGTCTGTGACAATAAAATTGACCGTGCTTGGTAGAAATATCCCCTGCAGATTGTGCATAATATCAGACTGTCCTCGGGTCCGCTGAAGGCAAAAATAATGATGATATTTTCCAGTTAGGGACAATATCAGTATATAGGTAAACTAATTCCACCAAGAAGGCAGTATAGTCATTTTTGAAAATCCAGCAAGACTGTTGACTGTCCGGTTAATAAGGTGTTCTGCATGGCCCAGTAATAGGTCATCTACGTAAACGTTCTGAGCAAGTTGTCGGAAAAATGAAACGTCGAGGAGATAGCTCAGATGCCGTTTCCGTTTTCACGAAAACCAGATGGTCAGATTCATGCTATCGTCCGTGATTACCGTTGCTCAAAAAATGCACTTAGCCACCAAAACATTTAACCGCAAACTGTTCGCGTTGAAATATTTTGATCACCCTTTCACGAACTGCTATTTTTTCTACCAATTTCTCAAAACCCATATCAATGATGCAAATTCCCTGAAGCGCTGAAAACAACTAACAGCGGTGCATGCAATGCCACCTAGTATTTAAGAATTTTGTTCCTTTCATTTAAGTCCATTTTTGCGATGTTAGTCATGTATTGGCATGTTAAAATATTGTTTACCGTAAAACTGCTCAGCAAAAGTTATCCGATAGCAAAACTGAACAAAGTAGAATTTATTTCCTGTGGCCAAATGATACAGCTGTACAATGGAGTGTTTCTCTTGAATGATCAGGTGCCGTTCACGGCAAACCTATCTAACTCACATGTTCGCTGATTTTTTTTCCAAATTTATGGTGTTGTCACCAGCTCCTCATCAGATTGCCTGTGGAACCTGTTGTAACTTGGCTGAATGTGGATACCGTTGATCTAAAAATGTTACTATGCTCTGCAAAGTGACGAATAAGTAAAGTAATGTGCCAGCAGTCCTGTTTTTTGATCGCTCAGGATATCGGTTGTCATGGCCTTGCCTGATCTATAATCGTGCTTAGGCACTGGTTTAGTCTTTCAGTCAGATGGACAGTTTACTTGATACCATATTGAAGTAACTGATTCAGGGGGTTTGTTTATATTTCTGACCCTTTTAGTGTAAAAGGGCTGCATAATTTGGTGCACTGATGGGTTAGTACGCAGTAAATAACGTAGTAAATAGCTTTAAAATTGTCTTGTGTAACATTTATCATGTAATGAGTGTGTCAGATAATAAAAAATGCCTTCAGTGGCTGCAAATGAGCTGAGTGTGTTTAACTCTCCATAAAACGAAAATGCCTTGTAGGAGTGGCGCCAAACTTTAGCAATCTAATTTGTCAGCAAAAAAAGCGAGGTGAACAAATAAGGCTTTCGAATTTCAGATCTAAGGCGACTTGTTAAGTGCACTTGTTGTTCATCACCAATTAAACGTGTATTCACCAATCGGCATAGATAACTGACTGCTTAGTTGGCAGGTCGAAGTTGAGGCACCATGATTCGTAGGATTCGCCACGCGATGATATACTGCATGCCATAAAAATGTAAAAGGGTTCTTCGAATGAGCGTCGTGGATTAAATCTAGTGCAATATCACCTAAATCAACGCAGTAATTTGTTTAACTTACGGTCATACGGTGACCAAAAAAGGATGGATTAGGTTTTAAGGAGAAAGCTCTAGCGGGCATTCACATTTCCCTGCAGTTATCATTGATTTTGAAGTAACAAACGTTTTCCAAGATCAGAGGCTGTCATTTGCTCTTGGTTCTGCTTCAGCCACAAAAACCTGACCACTGCACATTTTTTCAAACATCGTCCTCATTTTGTCACTTTAGAGCATCAGGTGGCTGCCTTTTTTACATAAAACACGAATTTAACTTCTAGCAAACAGTCGAACACAAATAGCAGCTATTTCATCCCCGTAAGAAGAATAGGAAGCAGCATATGCAGAAAGTTGGACATATCTGTCTGTCAATAAAACATCATTTCGAAGTGGGGTATTTCAGTGCAACTTTTACTCTCTGATAGCTATTCGCTTGGGGAGTTATGATCTACCATATGTGTGTATGCTCTACAGTAATCAGAAAACATTACTCTTAAGTAGCTTCGGGTGTATTCAGATCTCTTACGTAGAGGAAAGTAATCGTATGATTTCAATTATTTGGTCGCAATTTGCAGAACGTGCACATCAGACGATCAACACCGAACGTGCTGCTTTGGAAACTCGTTTGGTTTCACATTTGTGGAAATTCGGTAGGTAGTTCAAATGCGCTTTGGGCACTAGGAGGACTCAGAGTTTTTCTCGTAAGAAACTGCACAGACACACCAAGCTCCCATTTAATGAATCATAATTCTCAGCTTGTCTACTTGGAGTAAATGTGAAGTAGGAATGTAATTTACCACGTTTATATTTCATTCGCAATTTGGTGACTAGTCTTGAAGCATAAACAAATTGCCACAAACAACTGACGTTCTGAGAGTGGGAGTTAGGAGCCAGATTTATGTTGGTGGACATACTACAAACGGAATTTTCAACAAAAATATTTTTTTCAAAAGCTAGTATTGCATCGATTATTTCACCTGCCAACATCAATTTGCATGAGTGTAATTCTTCTCCAGTCACACCATTCGTATGCTTTAACATCACATTTCCAGCTAAGCTGGCTTCCAGGCGCTCTAGGCACCCAGGAGCAGCTTGATTACGATATCGAAAAATAATTACTCTGCAGAGTTTCTTTCCACAGTTTGTCCAATGTTGTTTGAGGCTTCAAACCAGCCAACAACCTTGCTGAACCATGGAAAGCCCCCGTATTTTTACACGTTACTAAGAATATCATAGGATTTCCTTGATCGTGTGTTACTAAAGTAACATTGACTAGGTCGACTTACGTTTATGTTGAGCAGAGACCAACACTTTGCACGGTTGTAGATGTTCTGTAATACGGAGCTTTAACAAAAGGAAACCGTGAGCCCGGCACTTTCTATTTGCTTACCATGGATTCATCAAACACCGTACAGCTTCCATCAGCCTGGTCCAAAAGCGATTCGGAATGCCTCTGCTTTGTGGGCAAATGGGGATACGATAGGTTAGCTAATTTATCAAAATAGAGTAAAATAAATATCAATTTCAACATCCAGGGCAAATGTGAATACATACGATATTACGCCGCGTTTTCGGGGCAACAGAAAAACGCACTGGCTTCGTGACCCTACGACAGTGTTGTCAACAAGATACTACAGCAGTTCAGGTAGTCTTCAAAAAAATTTCCGTGATTGATGTTTGTCCCTTTCGGATGAAATTTTTTGTACTCGTAGTTACCACTATTTAGCCCCGTCTGGCTCCATTTGTCTGCATTGTTACAAGCTAGTACATTGTTGCCAAGCATGTTTGCAAGTTTAGTTTTATTTTGTCGATATTCCATAATGCGTCATGGCGGTTTACACTCGAGTGCATTCTTTGATTGACGGGAAATGCAACAAATCAGCCAGCAGCTTACATGTACTATGTTTGCAGCAACATTAGGGAACTTTCGGTGACTTTCAAGGTCTCATTTAGTATTTTCTGCTCCTTGACGAGTCTGAGTGAACATACTTTAAAAGTTTCTTTAAAATTTACGGAATTTTCGACATGAAACTCGTGAATGTGAATCGCCAGTCGAGTAAACATTGTTGTGAAATTATATGTTATTGATGTCTGATTCTTTGGCTCCACCTAGAAGGTTGATTGCTATTATGCGTGGTCTCTTGAGACTTTGTTTTATCGATTGCATCGCTCTGGCCTGTTACTTATCGCTATGTCTAAGCCTACCAACGTGGCTCCGTACCATGTTCGGCCTACGGATATGAACACATCTAAATTACTAGCTATTTGGATATGAACTCATCGGGGTTTCTGGGGGTGAGAGGCCGCTTATACTTTATGATGCTGAATATTTACTGCAGTAGTCGTTCAAATATAAAACATTAATATTAATTCTCCGGGATAAGTCTTTGTAGGATAGCCTCAACCCAGAAGGCAGTTCTCAGCACCCTTTCAAAATATGGATGTACAAATCTTGGAGCAACCCACCAAATTTTAATTCCTATGATCTCGGCCAGTTTTGTAAATCATCAGTATGTTTCACCATGCTAACCTCATTTTTGTTATTGTTGGTTGAATTCAACTGCGCGAAATTAACAATTATAAACATTCTATAATCGAATGTAACCTGAATTTATTTCATGCATTTCCATGGGAGTGAAATTTATCTGACTGCATCCTATTGGAGAAAAATGCGTGACAACGTAGCTCGCTTACGATTCACAAGTAACGCAATTAGCTTCACAGTGGTTCATGCAACGTTACCTTTACTTTACACTGTGTGACCCCCTCACCGTTGTTTGACGGTGTGTGCTGTGTTCGTCGGTATCACTCTATAGCTATCCGGAGTTGCGTAATTGGAATGTTATGGAGAAGATCTGTCTTTAACCGGGTGTTTTGGGTTACCAAAATACAAAACGATTCCCTCGTCTGTCAAAGAGTTTTTATTGTTCAGATCTGCTCAAATGTTGGACAATTGTAAGAGTACACGGATACTGCGGTCAAAGAAGAAAAAATGTTAGAAACCTACAGTTGCTTACGCCTCTCCGAAAAATTTATGTTAGTTTATTTTCCGAGAAGACTCATAAGTGTTGCAATAATAATTCGGCAAATTGCTGTAGCAAATCGTCTTGAGCTATAACAATTCACACTTTATCCAGAAATCGATAGCCCGCTAGACAGTATAGGATCATCTGCTACGCATTTGGCCAAAATTCCGGTTTTTTATTGTGTCGAATCGGTTCTCTAAGGTTAATAAAAAGACGGGATATTGATTCTTCTGAATTAAATGTTAGAGTTTTCAATCGCGTGAACGTTTTGCCATACGTTTCTTGTCGTTTCATGGATTGTTGACAACACGGGGGAAAAAACGAATAAAGCGGTACCATTTAAGGGTCCCAGGAAATGTGCGTGCCTGCCAACGTAAATTGTTCCTTTCGCTGACCATTTCTGGAAAGTGATTTCGTGGGACATCGTTGAAATTATTTTAGGCGTTTTAATTTTAGGCCTGCTCGTACAAAACGTTTCATATTTTACGCACAACCATTTAAGTAACTCGGCGTTATTCAAAATGGACCTATGGTTTAAACAACAAATTGGACGCGGGAATTTTTTACTTATGTGATGCCATGTAGAAAGGCAGTGGATATAACGTTGACCTACCAGTCAAACTACAGTCTCAAAAATGTCATCCAACGATATACAAAGGTTAGCATGCCCACGTCAACAAATCAGGCAAATTAGTTTCATCCGTTATTAGGACTTGAATTAGTGGAGTTTAGAAGCCGCAGGCAGTTACTTAATGACATATGGATTTTTCTGGAGAAACAAGGCGGGAAACAGGGCAGGAAAACGTTGTGAACGACTGAAAAACGAACACTTCGCCACCGCTTTCGGTAACGCCAGGGAATACTCATGCTGCACCGCCATTTACTTAACCCCACACATTTTAACAAAGCTGTAAAATAAAAAAGACACACCTAACGAACAATTCATCAGCCCCATCAAGTGGCCCTGGGTTCCTACACCTCAGCCACCCCCTGAACGTCCAATCGGAAGCTAACAAAGTAGCCACTGACGACAGCCAACCTCCCTTTATGTTGCACTGTTTTCTGACAATCACACGAATGTGCACGCCTTGGAAGGCCATGACTTGCTGCTGCCATGCCTTTAGTAATATCACTCATTCACCTGGAGTGCCGCTTATGGTTATTCCTGGACTTACCTCAAATCAGTGAGAAAATACAGTGATTTCATTAGTAGCTTGTAAATTTCTATGTATAGCACACGGCTCAGCCAAAAACTCTGCAACACTGGGTAGGATTTTTACCGTGGACCTGCTTGGTTATCATCTCTTTGTAATTGCGCTTACCTCAAGGGATTCTGTGGGCCTACAATTCGATGTTTGATGACATGATTATGCTTCAGATTCTGTTCACGTCGTGGTCTGAAACGTTCGCCAGTTGAGATCCAGTGATCTGCAATTAGTATGCCGTTAGTCACACAAATTTGGGACCCACAATCTGGATGCCGATAAAACGTGGTTGCCTTCGTCCGACTTTGTAATGTCAGGGTAACACAACTTTCGAAGGATCCGAGGTTTAAAATCGTCTAATTTCCTTCCCTGAATCCTTTGACCCAACCATGTAACTTTGTAGTTTTCGGGGCACAAAACATTCAATGAAGATAGCAAAAGCCTCGTCAGCATTTTGGTCACTGATCGCTATCAATTAATACCGTCAGAAACAATAATACTAATAGCTGTGTACCCCAGATTAGCTTGATTAGTACTTAGGTAATCTGGATATTTTAAATTCGCCGCCCCAGTTGGCGGGGTTGTTCTTTTTTACAGACAGAGAAGCAACTAACGTAGACATAGGTGATTCGGAAATGTTTCTTCCCTACAATGGGCGTGTGAGACTGCCAAGACCCCTGATCTCTGATGCATCAGGGGGCACCCATCGGACTTCGACACCCTTGACACATTCCACGTCTGCAGTACAGGACTGCGTAGACAGTCGTGAAAAACTGGTCAACTCGTTGTATAGGACTGTCTAATTTTTTGTTGAAGCTGATCCGTCCAAATATTCATATGTTGTTTTAGAGGTGTGCAAACCGCTTTCATTTTGGCTCTTCTCTAACCAAAAACCTTCTTGTTTTTGTAGCAGCTATCAGCTGAGTTAGTCTTTCAAGAGCTTTTATCTGCGTTTTATACGTAGCTTCAGGTTGCCAGAAAGCCTTCGGGTCTGCGCAGACGATTCTTCATGTAGTATCTTGGTAAACAAATATACGTATATATATATATATATGTGAGTTCAAGCCTCAGGAAAGAACCTGGTTTTCTTCCACGTCCACTAATTAGATCTATGTTAGCCGTTTTGCAAGCAGATCGCCTAGCATTTTCTAGGACTGTGGCAGAAGTATACGTCAATGGAGTGCATGTTTTGAAGCAACGGCAGTAGATAATTCTTGTATTTTGATTCGCCCAGGTGCTAAAAAATTCCTGATGGCTAGTTAACGTGTGCAATACTGGCATACAGAAGAAAGTCAGCTGATGGGTGCGTGAACAGAATTCAAGTCGAGTTTCCAAAACGGAGGGCATACGAACACTGGACCGCATTGTTAGTCCAGTATTTTGTTGGGTTAAAATTTACCAATTCTGAGCGTAAGCTGAGATGCCATTATATTTCTGCGACAGTACCCTGTGATTAAGAGTGTCATATTTCCTATTGTAGTGAACATAGGCAATTGATCAGAAGATAGCGGATTCAATGCCCGCGTTGTAGCCAAGTCGACAACTTAATGTGGGAATGTGCATATATTCCCATCTCTGGCGTTAACGCTGTGCAAGCAATAAGATTTGGTGAAATGGAGTTTTGCATTTCTATCGCGTACACGCAGGACCAACAACTGAAGACCCAGAACAGATGACGTGTATGATTTACATTTGGAATTCGCACTGAACGGTTGCCACAAAGGCTGTGTTCATTCATGCCACCCTCAGATTTTAGAAAAAATTGCACCAACAAAACGGTTTTGGTAGAAAGTACGTATCACTAAATCATTACATATTTTCCCGATTTAATTTTCTACAATATTGAAAACAACATTAAAAAATGATTCCCCAATATGGGCAATCACTCGTGTTTAATTCCTGCGCAGGGTAGATATTCTTCTTGAAGGAAGTGCAGTAATGCAGATGAAAATAGACGAGCCTGAGTGCGAAGAAATGATGTGTTCGTATTATTCGGAGAGTTATTCCAAGAACCCAAAGGCGTTGGAATGTGTGTGGTACGCTTGCAAGAAGTTACATCTAAGAATGCTTATTGTATGCATTTCTGCAAGGCAACAAAGAACACCGCCCAAGTCTTTTAAATTAGTAGGGTTAGACTTGCACCTCATGGGTTCACGGGCAGAAACGCAAAAGTGTTGCATTATCTAAAGCGCATCGCATTTAACAGGCCCCAACTTGTTTACCTCGTTCCGCTTTTAAGGTCAGAGGACTACAAGGGAGTAGCTTGGGGAAATAAACCATTCGCTCAGTCGACCACATCAACCCATATTGTGCTATAAGTATTATATTGCGTGAATAAAAAGCGCTTTGTTTGTGGCCTGTAGGTGGCCTTATTGCCATTATTGCTAGTGGCGCCACTGTCATAATCTACAAAAAACGGTTACTATTGTCCAAGAATAATTCCGCAAAATATTTTGAGGATCTGCATAGTTCCGACATGTTATGATAATGTTTATCAGAGGGGTTCACGATTCGGTGCAATTTCTGACAAATTTGCTACATCACATTGTGCCTAGTGCGCAGCTGGGTAGGACCTGGCAGGCGAGGAGTGCCGGCAGCACCCAAGTGTTTCACAATCTCTTTCAGACCACTCTGCTAGGCCAACGCTTGGCTATCCCGCTGCTATCGCCACTCTGAATTGGCTACGAAGACAGCATTTTCTTCGGCAAACAAAAGTTCCAAATACGCAATACCTGGTTCATCCAATGCAGCTTCTGGTGCGCGACACACTATTTAATGGAGGTTCTGGTTGCACCGAAAGTTTGCTTTCCAATTACCTCGTTAGGGATACTATGACACCAACGCAAACCAGATATGGTCCCGAGGCAGCGATTGTCAAACAGCTAAAGACGTCTCAGATCCGCTGCTCAAACAGACCTACTCTCACAGCCACACAACAAAACAACTCACAATGTAGGCTGATATGCACGTCCCTTGAGATTCGATGGTATAACGCGTTGACGCCATAGGTGTCCCAAATAAAAAAAGGTGACCCGAGCCTTGCAGATACTTGTATTGACCTCAACTGCCACACTAAAATCAGAATGCCAAACACTCCATAACTCCGAGTGCCTCCTTGATGGAGGATGGCGTTCTCAAATTTGCATGTTCAGGAGCATGATCTTACATTTTGTGGGAGCAAAGTGCACACCAAAGGACGGGATGACTTTGATCAGTACATCCGAAACAACTGCGTCTTCATTTTCTCTTCCATGACGAGAACATTTTTAGGAAACGCTTATTCAAAGTTGATAATCGTTTCTTAGGAAGGTATCGGAACATCGGAGTCTTGAAGACTTACCGTCGGTTGAACATTATCTCACCAATTAAATAAGGATGTAGAAAGTGGGTACCCATGGTGGACACCGCGTAGCCTCTGGAGAGCACTCCGTAGACTCCCACAAGTCCTGAGCTCTGGGAGTACAGCGAATTTATTATGCTCACAAATTTTCAGAGCATAATTTGTTGGGCAAGCATGTCAAAGAGAACATACCAGTCAGCCGTACAAAATGCGTCTTAGAAATCGAGAAATACTATAAATGTGGATCGTTTGTTTGTATGACATCGTTCTATCACCTGATGGAGTGTGAAGATTTGGTCAGCGCAATCCTACAAGGCCAAAATTCTGCTTGCTGCCACCAAGGCGGTGTTGCACTAGCCACAATATGTCGATGAAGCAAAATTGCCGCCAGCAATCTCTTTAAAACTGGGTTCAAGACGATCTCCTTGTGGTTACCACACTCACTACGAGCTCTTTATTTGAAAATGGGCACAGTCAGAAACTCCTTCAATTCGTCAGGCAAACAGACCACAAGAGAGCCGACTAAGGATTTATCCCCCGTCTTTGAAAAAAATGCGGTTAAGAGGTAGTCCGGACAAGACGCTGGGGAGCACTTGAGAGAAAATATGCAGTCACTGAATCCCCAAGGCCGTAAGTGGTTTCACTTCCACCGTCCAGGGTTTTACGTCAGCTGTGGTTTGCAGCTGGTGGCCAAGAAAATTGCTGTTTAAAATATTCGGCCTAACGGTTGAGGCCTTCTTGTTTATTTAAGATGGTCACGCAATTCCGATACTTGCTATTTTCGCTTACAGGTGGCTACCGGAGCCCCGTAGCACGGATCACCTAAAATAATCTTTGGACATTCAGGGGCCTTGTGGGCCTCTTCCATTTCCTTGGCTTTCTTTGTCTAACAAACTAAACTGTGGTTAGCACAGTCACTTTAACTTGACGTCCGTTAATTCGCCATTTCCAGGTGTGTTCGGGGCCGGCTAGGATATTTCTGTGAGATTTAGGCGGTACCACTGTTTTGTCTGATATCCAGGGTGAGCTCGGCAGCACCAAACCACAGAGAAGAAGCCTAGCAATGTGCAAACAGGTGGTAATCCCGCCTCAGTATGAATTCTCATCTGATAATGAAACGATTGGAAGGCACTCCGGAACACTCTTTCAGAACTCTAGTCAGCAGGGACCTAAGCGGGCACAAAAAGCCGACATCGACCAACTCCCCACTTGTGGGACTCCCTCACAGACGTTGCCAGGCGAAACACACAGAGACGCCTAACAACGGGTATCCAGTCAAACAAGGATCCTTCCGCCCGGTAACCTAGGACGATGCCAACCCCTGTACATCCTGCCGCAGCAGCTTCTTGGTCGTCAATATCTGAACCACCCAAAAAATACACTACTGATTGTATTTAGGCAGTTCTGACAGTGCGTCATATTTTCAAACCCTGGCCGGTGCATTGGAGAAATACGCGTCCTGGATGAGCCGGGTGATATCAAAGTGATACGTTTTGGGCAAATCCTAATGTAATACATGGCAACAAACTACCAAACTAGTCAAACAGCTCGCGCCGAACAACATCATCAAACGACATTATTTTCGTTCACTCAATGCGAAATAATACTACTACTTGCAAGGTAGGTTTACTGAGATTGCTGATCCATTCTTGACCTTCTTCCTATGCCACCGCATGGGGCACCTGTGAGCCGATTAACATCTTTGGCAGCAAACCCGTCTTTTCCAGCGAATAAGGGGAGCTAGATGTCCTGGTAAAAATAGCATTTTAAGTGAAAGATTCATGGAATACAGCTTACAATTAGCAAATACCACGGCGTACGAGACCCATCCGAAAGGTTTTTGTTACGAAATAAGGTGCAGTAGATTGTCCAAGAAAGATCCATCAAAAAACGCTCTGTTCGGTAAGCCTGAGTGGACTGTGCATTAAGAAAGCCAGCTGGCTTCAAACTTTGTTTAGAACCGTTTGAGAGCTATCTAATGGAATTGCGCTTTAGGCTAAGGACAGCTTTCGGATAGCACACTCAAAGTTATGCATTACAGAGGGAACATAATGTGACCTGACCTGTGATAAAATTCTCATCATTAACACACACAACTACAAGGCAGTTGACCTACAGCGCTTCTATGGAGGCTCAAGTATATATAGAGAATAAATTCACTCCATAGACACTGTCATAGAACCGTGAGGTTCAAAGCTTCAAATGCAACTTTAGGGTCGTTGGAGCTTATCAGTGCCCAGCAGTGCGTGCGAGTTGAGGATATTTTTTGAGAAAATTCGATAAAACATAGTGAAGGCTTCGTTCAAGAAGTAAAATATTGTTTACCTAAAACCGTGACATCCTATATAGATCTTCGCTTTATTGTGACTGATCAGCTTAGCTCACCCACTAAGTGAAAAGCAGTATTATTTAGACGGTTAATAATGCCGGGCTAATTAAGAGCGCAATAGTCTTTGATGTCGGACTTACCATAGGAAACTTGTTCGCAGTTGGAAAAAACAGAACTCTTTGTCTTATTTAAGTGAAGTCAGGCCGTCAAGTTGTTAAATCCCATCATCTTCGGCCAGTCATCAGAAAAAGTTTAGAAGCCTCAAAACGTTCAAAATTTAGAATTTTGCAAGCCATTCAACACCATTGCTACGGTCACTTCCGCAAACACAAGTTTTGTGCAGTAGAGATGATAATGCTTGTAGGTCTTACTTTGTTACTAGGACTGTGCTAACCCAAATACTGTGATTAACACCAGCTACAGCGCAAATACATTTCAGATTCCGGATAATATGTTTAATTCATAAAGCGCAAATAGCCCGTACGTCTTATTGCTGCAAAAGGGAGCATTCTATGACAATGCATCTGAAACAAAACAATTTCCATCTGCAGTTGCGTTTCACGGTACAGTGACTCTATCAGATCCAATCGTGTAAAGCAAAAATATGCACCATCAATAAATAGGCAAATTTGTTAAATGCGATCCCCGCTTCAGGCCAAAAAGGTACTCGTTCACGTACCCAATTAATCACTACAGGCTCGACAGGAGTATTGGGCAAATGAACCTTCTATATGGTGAATGAGTCGAATGTCCGACCCTATTCCAACTAGTGTGCAGTTTATCCTCAATCCTTGGTCGATAAACAACCAATACCGAAATAAATTTTGAATTAAACAAAGGTTATTACAGTTCGCAGGCTGGTAGTCCGCCATGAAAGGCTGCGTTGAATATCTTCGAGCAAGCAGAGGGAGACTGTTGCTGCAGTATTGTTTGCAGGTTTTGAAAGAAAGGGAAGCACAGCTTATGGAGCATTCCCAGTGTTCCAAGCAACCACTATTGGCTGCGATAAGATAATTGGTTTTGTGGCGCCCAATGATATTGCTTGACAGAAAACACAAACTGCAAGGGCAATACGACCAAGAAAGACTTCAGTTCTACAGATCCCTTCTGGCACCAATTCATCCGCAAGTTTGGTCTTGTTTCGCTTGCATTTATTTCATTTACCACTGACGCCGGTTTTTCATATGGGCCGTGTCCCAAAAACAAGTGTTGAAGAGACACACATCTATATTGTCTCGAGAGGAATTGCTATCGACGCCCGCATACAACTGGTGACAATTCATTAATGGAGGGCAGTGTCTAGTAAGATATCTCGACTAAACCACCTAAGCTGTCATCTATTTGGTCCCATATTTTCGAACATTTGTATCTTCAGAATTGGATTGTATCTAACGGTTGAATAAATGGGTCACCTGTGACTGGGATCAGATTTCATGGCAGGCGTGCATTGCGAAACGGCTTGTATCCTACCGCGCTCATTAGCAAGAAACTATTGCTCTAGTCAAAATTCGGATTAGAAATAATTGTAGGGATGAAACTCCGTTGGGTGTAGACAGACAGGTGAAAACTTGTAATGTCCTGTTAATGATGCAGTTCCACGAACACCGGTGGCGGGTATAAAAAATCGGACCTTACAGTACAGACGCCTTTCGCTGTGATGTGGTGTGATTTCTTTTTATAAGCACCGCTTTTTTGCACTACTTATTGTGAAGTAATGCGACAATGCTCAAAGGATTTTGAGAAGTTCATTTGAATAACAGGACCAATTGTAAATTACCCTGTATTTCTATGGTATAAAGGAACTGCTCTGCTTACACTGTTGCATGACAATGGATTATTTTATAAGTGCGTGGCTTTTGAGCAGCAGCTAAGGGGGTTTCTGAATGATGCTGGTCCCAAAGGATCTCAGCTGGATGCATCGCCTTCGCAGAACAGAAAAGGATTTGGGCAAACATCAGGATTTGGAATTCTGAGGATTTTTTTACACACTCAGAAATAAATTCAGAGGTGGATAAAGTTTCCGAAATATAAGGTTAAACCAGTAACAAACCTTGAAAAAAAGCTTAATTGAACTCTTGATTAACTTATCTATGGGTTTTCATGCCAATCTAAGAGCAATGGAATATTCTGTCGGACACCATAATCTCTGAGATCCACCTGATAAAGTTTTCCTGTCAGTCACACAATGTCTGTTGTCAGCAAAGTATTTAATATGTGTAATTTCATGGCCAAGAATGATGAATTATTTCAACCCTTGAAATGTTCACCGACAGTGGGTATTTCATCTGCACTTTGTGCACACCTTGCCACCAATGAATTTAGGAATAATCTTTAGTGAATTTTGCTTCGAAAACAATCAAACATGCTGTTTGCTTAGTCGTCGTCTTATGCTGACAGTACTTCGGACGACTCTACTCAAAAATAAGGCTGACGCACCGGGGGTTAGTTTTTCTCCTATGACTGACCGACGATCACACTGCTCATCAGCTACTCGTGACCAAGCATGGTAGCGTTGAAATAACTGCCGAAAGGTTACGGTTTTATCAGGACCTGAGGTTTGTGAGAGTTTCACTTCTGCGGAGTCCAAGTACTAATGGAATATTTGTACCGTCCTCTTTGGCTTTTCATCACAAGTTGGTGTCACTCACGACCAAAGCAAAGTAATGAGAATTACGGAATATCCTCGGATTACCAACAGTCACTGTTTGTTTATCGAAAAAAACTAAGCAGTTTCTGGTTTTGCTGATTGTGTCACTGGACCTGCGCATGCAGTTTACCACAACTATGAATGTTTGAACAGGAAAATCACCCTCCTGATTGTACCAAATGCTGACCTTCGGGGTGTGCATCTGTTATCTTCTGGATGCACACTATAGGGGCTGAATTGTGCGCTCTGATTTCTAATGGCTAGCCTGAGCTGTGCATCCTGCGTCAAGTGTTTTTCCGGTGAATCTCATAGAATTTGTGAACCCTGTGGCACAACTCCCGGATCGGCCATGAAAAATCCCACTCTGGCTGTTGGGTGGTCAGGATTCTGCATTGATGAAATGACTGTGCGATAACTCAACATAAGCTTATGTACCAAGTAAGAGAACAGCTGTTTTCTTGATGCTGCTTAGTCATCATGAGCTCCATTTCAAAGAACTTCCTCAATGTTTGTTGTAATTAAGTACACTGATAATGGGTTTTGCCTTGTTTCCAGAATCTCTGACTGCTGAAATAGTTGTGACCTCCGACCACTTATCTGGATGCTACCTACCATGGGTTAAACTGTTTTGCTTCCTCGGTCGGCCCATCATTGTCCGGAGTATATCTTTACCCAGCGTCATGTCAGCGTGCCATGTTGGCAAATTTTTACTAACACAACACAAAAATCGCTGGTTGAACCAGGTCTCCTCAACCTCACCAGTTTTTAAAACATTAATCTGTGTAACTTTCGTGGAGAGCGCTATTTCCTAAGTCTATTCGTTGATGCCATTTTGTTCATTTTTGCATCACGTTGCCCCCAAAATACGGTCATACTGCCAAGGTGTGCACATTCCAAACTGAGAAAAAAACCCTCTTAGAATAAGAAGGGTCTGTGATTACTAACAGTTTGTTGCGGTCATTGGCTTTTTAGATACTTAAGTAACCATCCGGCGCGGGCTACGCACAATTTGCATTATCATCAAGTTGGCAGCTTTCACACCAAATATTGCACTTGAATTGGACTTGCACAGTTACATAGATTCGGGACAGAGGAGTTAAATATCTCTGCACAGTGACATTTTCTGCACCGCCATAGATATTTGTGCTCTAATGGCAATCTTGGTACCGTGCATGTGACACTCGTAAAATATATATATTAATGGACAGAGGCCTGGATAACGCTGTCAACTGACCTTCCATTTGGGATTTTGAATGGTGGGTTGAGTTTGAAAATAATTGGACTGTGCTAGCAATTACTGCATGTCACTCATGCATCGCGAACGGGTTCGCAGCCCAAGAGTTCGACACATGAAGGGTACCGTCCACGTGCTCAAGGTTGGGCTCTCAGTTACTACCCAAACCTACCGATAACTTTGAATGATTAGACTCAAATACCGGATGCTGCGTGGTGCTATCGCCTTACCTGCTGCACGCAGCAGATCTGGTAGGGGAGATAGTCCACTCAAAACAACGGCCCTCTTATCCTCCTCATATGCGGAAACTCTGTGTGCTTTTTCGTATGGCTTAGTGCATTTATCGCCCGATGCAATGAGCTGCAACATATACAGTTAATTTCGACAACCTCAACAGTGGACACCATGTGCGAAGTTACATGGACGTGCGTAACTTTTCTTTCGTTGCTACTAGCGATAGGCACACACAAGTCTGCTTTTGGGGAAGAAGTCGCCAAATTACAACTGGGTTGAATTTAACAGTTCATTTGCAAAAACCATTTAGAGATTTTCATTTGGTTGACCGGTTTTCCCACTCAAAACGATACCCTAGGCAGCGAACAGGAATCCCAAATAACTTTGAATATAAGCGAATACATTTTGTCCCTCCAAAGTCACCAAGCCACTGGCCTTGACGAACACTCATCTTCTCTATCTACGAAGAGGTGAAATAGGAAGCTTATGCTACCTGGGTGATGAAAATAATCGCAACCAACGTCAGTGGTTTTGGAGATCACAAAACAGTGACAAGAACATTGTCCTTACTGGACAATCTTTATCACTCGCTTTACGTCGTCTTGTGAGTGGGCACGATGACAGGACCCGAGTGTGGCAAGCAAGGTGGTCAGAAGTATGTTTGAACCACATCTGCACATCACACCAAATCCAAGAGCGAGAGAATGTGCATGTATTGCCTACCAGCTTGATGTTTCTAGACCTCGTTTTCGATTATGTCGACTGGTTTGGTTTTTCACTGTGCTTTAGCGACTGGGTATTATCAGACATATTTTGAATGAACATTTAGAATAATATTTATTGATTTTATCCAAATTTGCATAACACAAACGGTATGTTTTTTTGCATGAGAGTGCATGTTGCTTTGTTGCACGGCCACCAGAATTTACGACCGTGGGTGTAACTTATGAGACACTTTCGGGGGATTTGTCCACCGATGCTCCAGAACAAATCTCTACCTGTGGAACCTTCACGTATACTAACCTGTCACATTTTAGCGATACGTTTTATATTTTCCGGGAGGACCTTGATGGGGCTACATTAAACTTCTGATCGAATAACAATATGTAATGATCCCTGTATGTCAGAGTATGTGCAGCGTTGCTTAGCTAGATATATGTAGCACTACTCAAGGAGCGAGCGCTTACGCATCGCAGTCTTCAAACTACCTTGCCGTAATATTCCACCTTCCTCCAAAGTCTTTTGTTCTGAAGACAAAATCCACCCTTGCCGTAAACTTTTCCTGACATTTCTGCCATTATAACTTGCTGCGTATTATTTCATTTTGTCGTAGGTAGCCCTGTTTGCTCGATCTGCCCGTGCACAACCTGAGAGCTTAAAAAACAACTGGATGTGCGTGGCCAGCCGATTACTACATTTGGCCTCCCTTTCTATTGGAATTTGGACCAATAATCGCACCACTTTCCATTCTAACTATAAACCGAATTCGGAAAACTCATTCCATATCACTCCGACGTCATCCAAGAAAAAAATATGATCAGGGACTGCAACGTGGTTGGGCTTGTTCGGCCTTAACTTTTCGGGCGGCTCTATCTTTCGCCGTCTTCAAATCCTCGTCTCAACCTTGCTAGGTATGGCGGTTGAGTGTTCTGATTTTTCCATGTAGCTGATAAAAGCGTGTTTTTCGAGTAGCATTATTGCATTGTCAACCAAAATGGTATCCATTTCTGGCTTTGCCCACAGCCTAGATCCCTCATTTATGCGTGAACCAATGTCTGCCTTACGTTGGAAGTCTGGTGCACAATTTTCACAAACAATTGTGATATTAATGTCATTCGTTCGTAAGGAGCCCCATTGCGTTTTGATCGCAGTTAGAATAGAAATTCAGCATAATCAAGTAATACGCAGTGATCCCATATTAGCCTCGTCTTTACCGAGCTTGTCTATTGGGTCCGTGATAACAGCTTAGCTATTCAAAAACATTAGTTGGCTTGGCTCTGCAACATAAGCAGACATGAAGCAGGTTAACGGTAGTGGCAACGCCAAACACCTTTGGGGTTAACTCTTCACAGTAGCAAATGTAACGTTTGGCCGACAACTAGTTTAAACAAATCCAAAGTCCGTCTGCCCAGCACGAGGCCGGATTTCCTTGCGTTGGTGCTTTACTAAACTCTGGTCGCTCCACCCGCCGATGAAACTAGAGATGTGACTTTTACGGGGAACTTTATATTGGAACAGCTTTCTTACCCCTCGTCGACTGTCGTAGATCCCTGCTTCTTATGGGTGTAGCGGTTGGGAGTACATATAACCTATGACCCGTTCACTCAAAGAACCTATTACGCAGCAAGGGTGGCTTAATTATATCCCCTGTTTGTTTTCAGAATAATAGAAAAATTCAGACCAGGTTGCAAGATGAATAATTTCAAAAGTCATAAGCGGAAAAAGTAAAACATTGTTTTTCATTGTTTTTCTGCTCATGTCTTGGGCAAAAAACGTCAATTTATCTCGCAATATTAGTCACAAAGCGCTGCAACGCTTTTGGAGCCTAGATGATTCCTCTTTTGGTGACGACCAAGATTGTCCAGTCTTGAGAAAGCTTTCCCACACATTTCACAGTGAAATGGATTCTTTATCGAATGCCCACGCATATGTTTCAGGAATGCAGTTTCGCGCACAATAAGTTTGCCACAAACGGGACACAGATGAAGTTGCTCCTTTTGGACTATTCCCTCACCGCAATGGGCTGCTGCCTTATGCTCCTTGACGCAGAATGACTGCTTGAACTGCTTCCCGCAGTAACCGCAAGCATATTTCTTTACTTCCGAACGAAAATGTTCGTGAGTTTCAGGTGTGCTTTTCCCTTCGAAGGATTTCTCAGAAAGCTCGCAATTGTGAAGGAAGTGACACTGGCTCTCCTTGCAGATTCCCCCTGGCTGATTGATTACAGGAGCGGCTACGAGCCTAGCCAAAAGTCCTTGTTGTTTGCCTTCAGTAAATTGAGCGAACAAATTTTCGGCAACTTTGGAGGTTGTGAAATTCCGTTGCGGAAACCTGGTCTCCCGCCGTTCACCGAAAGCGTCCAAAGTAGGCTGGCGCTCTGTCCGTGTAAAAAAAGTGACGAATTAACTTCCCAGTATCCATGCTAAAGGTAGAGCAGCGAAACAAGTGTGGTTATTTCAGTGAATTGAGAACCGAACTCTGCAGTGCAGTGTCAGTCTGCAAGGGTGACACTTATACTTCTGCGGGCCTCGAAAATAAGAATCTGAACTGGTGAGTGAGTGTCTGCATAGGTACATATACACGTGCTTTGTTCATGCGGACAGAGCTGAAACAGTTATAGAGTGAATAGGCTTGGGAGCAGTATATTTCCTACTGAAAAAACCTCATGAACGGCAACCAAGGAAGGCGGAGAAATTCACTTCTGCCACTGCTGACTAGCCCCGCGAATAATTAACTGAATGATGTCATGTGTTGCAAAGTATGATGAATACAAAATTGGCCTGGTACAATTATTTTATTGTTTCATTGTGGAATAAATATTGATTTTTAATAAGATGTCGTTGCATTTTATTGTCTGCTAACCAACACCTTCCCTCTTGCGAGGGTTTGCGTCCGCACCCTACGACAGTATAAACAATTCGAGCATAAATACAATAAGATTGGTGTCCAATTTGGTCGCCGTGTTCTTGTGTTGTGCCCAAGATCTGGAGATAAGTTAGGCGAGAAATACTCAAAGCACCACAAGAGCGAATAAGGCCCTTAACAGGAACACAGAAACACACAGTCCTGCATAAGCTTATTTTATTAAAGCCGCATAGAAATAGAAATTCCTGAATAAAATTATTAGTTTAGAGTTGGGTTCAATCACGGGTTATTCTTCTACGCATTCGCCGGAATATTACTAAAACCAAAAGTGTGATATACCTGTCGCCCCCTGTATTCCAGATTCCTATCTAACGACAAGGTATGCATTTTAGTTTTGTTCAGGCGCAAACTAGTATGTTTCCAAAGTAATGTTGTGTAGCTGCTCCAAGAAGTATTAGGCAGGCTATGTTTAGTCCAGCTGCCAAATCGCAAATGATAAAGTGTATCAATCAGCCTCTCCTGTCCATCCAAATCACACTTAATTTTTCGCAAATAAGCACTTATAGCTTCCCATGACTAGGTGTGGTGACAGGCTGCGCGCATACCGTGGCTACGTAAAATTTCACAATCAGTTTGTTGCTCAATGAAGTACCCCCACGCAACGAGGACCGGCTTCACATCAATCCGAAGGGTTCCTCCCGTTTAAACTGTGCGTAAAATGATAACCAGACTACGGCAAACGAATGCCTTCGGGTAAACGTAGGACACTGTGCATCACAGTTTATTATGAGTTGCTTGAACTAAAAGAGTTTCAAGAGAATATTTTAGTTGTGTTTGAGGATAACATCCCCTTTCTGGAGGATAAAATGTGCCCATAAATACAACATCTTGGCGGATAGGCGATCCTTGTGAAGTGAAGATACTAACTGCTTGAGAGCGCACATGGTCGGTTATCTTTGAGCGATGCCGGTTTACTGATACCATGCTGACCACTCCGAATAAAATAACACTCCGTTTGATGGGGTGACAGTGAAGTATATGATTTGCTTACATTTTATCACAAAGTAAGCCCTTCTGACGTGACATCCCCTGTTTTAGTTTGAGGCGCATAACTACAGAGGTGAAAACAATAATTTTAGAATGAGCCGGTAAACAGTTCACCTTCATATCGCACCAAATCATTTTTTTACCCAAACATATATTGCTAACACGCTTGTGATCGATTACACTTAGACAGTGAACTCTACAATACGTTGTTAGCAAAAGGTGTGTACTCTGGTTTTTTCAAGCTCTTAGTTCACTACGTTTGAGACCAGTAAATAAAGCAAATAGTTACGTAATTGATTTCGCCCTTTATTCTCTCCCAGTTTGCTTAACGGCCACCACTTTTTCGTGGATGACAAGGTATGCGTATTGGATTAACTGGATGAACCATATGGATAAATGCAACTTTTGTCATTGTAGACCCCGCTGACAATTGTAGAGATGATATCAGTTTGGATGAAAAGCTTTTCCTACCGAAATCTGATGAAATCTATCAAGGTATACTGACTGCTTTCGACTTGTTCACATCATTTCACGCACAGAAAACAGGATTTTCTTCTAAAAAGGAGAGTATATTCGCCTGATACCTCCCGCTATCTCCGACGGATAGCATCAGTCGAATACCATGAAACCAATGGTTGATAATTTTAAGTAAGCAAATTGCCATTTCAGAGCTATTCTCTGGTTTTGCCGAGAAATGATATGGCGTGCTGCGCTCAGCTGGAAGATTTGAAATCGTGCCTACTGTCAAAGATGGGTACTCTGCAAATATATGCGCTGTTGAGGATTGCGGAAATCTAAATACACACCGCAATAATTAGGAGGTGGAACGTGAGAATCTTTGGCGCGAATCGGAGGTGTACCTCGCTAAAAGTAAACAAAAATTCAACTGTTGATGTTTGCCAGAGACAGCGGGGAGGGAAGCGCCACTGGAAGCGACCGACAGAGTGCACATCCGGCCTAGTTTGGACAATCTCTTCATTACCCAAAACGTTCCAGGTACTAGCTACTCCAAGTGCATCTAACATCGTCCCGTTGGACACTTCAGCCCAGTCGTCTTGAGATATATATAGATGAGTGGTAAACCTCACACAGCTTCCCTCACCTTCAAAGAGTAATCGGAGGTCATGTGAATAGTCAGGCGTGGTAAATAAAACAATGTCTCATGCTTTTGGGCCGGATGAGTGCGGCAAACCTAAAGATGGTCACAGTCGCAATGATGTTGCATGTCGTTGCAGCACACATACGGGTATGAATATGGTGTCATTTGTGCAAAACAAGCTGGTTTACATGTCGGTGATCCTACAGTTCCATAGCTCCTACAATCCAGAGCAATAAATTTGATGGCTTTGTTTGGCTTAATTCATGGGTATTTATTCCGCCTTTAGTGAAATTGCAGATTTGTACCGCAGTATGAAATTGCTCAGGAGTCTGAGTTACTTTTATCCTCAAATGTTGTATATTGACATGTAGCCAAGCGTTTCTTACATATTACTCGACGGTTCAAACACTGTGATGTTCGCTTCCGTATTGCCTCGTACCACTTTCCTAGAAGGATCTGAAATTAAATATCGACTACTGCGTCAAGTGAAAGCAACAAATGTGTATTTCAGGTTTCATTGATAAGCCATGCACACTATGTAGGTGTCTAAAAACTCAATTGAACTCCCGTGGTTGGCTAGATAATCGAGTAGTCATCCCAGCGAAGGTTTGATGCAGGGCGTCTATACACGATAAGTTAATCAGAACGTGCGTACTGGGTTACCAAAGAAAAGTGATGGATTTGGCTTAACAGCAAAGGTTTGCGTGAGTAGAAATATCAAGTTAACTTTAGAAAAGGCTTAGTGCGTGTGCTTTTATATACAAATCACTGATGGATCCAGTGGAGGCGTGCGTTATTTCGCAAAAGATGAATGAATGCAAAACTGATTCGACTACATTTCTGGTTTTTGCTCCAAGGACACAGTTATATACTAAACCGTATGTGCTTATACCAAGCTGTGTCGCGATGAATGCATGAAATGCATGGTGGACCTATATTAGCGTCTAAAAAAGACCTTCACTTAGGAACAAGCGCTGGTTGAATCTCAAAAAAACAATGGGCGTTTACTTGTGAGTTCGAGGGTAAAGCGTAGTGGTAGGCACACAGCCGACCGTCAACGAGCTGTGTGAGGTCCGTGGTGATCAACGAATTTAATGGGAGTGACTACACTCATACCCAGTTTCCAGGATATTACTAGCCGATATGATCTAGAAATGTGTAGTAACCTCAGGCTAAGTCCTGCCAATCCCGAGTATCAAAAAAGGTTCTTGGAATTTGCGAACAGTTTGTGATCAGCGCATGATTGTCAGTGAGGTTACAGGATATCCTCGTTTTGAAACGCATATACACACTGTGTCGTTGACTTTGAGTAAGCGCTTTGTACGTTTTGGACAAAGGGGTCAAGTGGGATAATCGCAGGTATTCATCAGACGACATCGGTTTCTCTGAATACGGCCAGACTTTACGTGTTACACTTTCTTTGATCCGCTTTGGAAACCACTGAGTGATCATTTTTTGGCTTTAATGTAAGAAGTTACGAACAACGACAAACGATGGCTGGTATATACCTGGTTTTATTCTGACAAACCAGGTTATTAAAGCTCGGCTTGCTTCCAGATATTTCACTGTCCTTCGTACGGATGAAGACGAGAGTATCTCTACGCGATAATCCATATAATTGTGTGGATTGACGTTAAGTTGTCCAAGGCTTAGTCACTAAAGACTTATTGTGTGAATATATCGCTGTGCAAAATCAAAAGTAACAAGGCAAATATGAACGCCTTATATAAATATGATATAGAGTTGAAACGAAGCGATGCAGCCGGCACGGTTTATGTCCTTGGAACAGGACAAAGAGGACTGGGAGGTCTCAAACTAATGAAAACAGGAGTGACTCACCAATAGGTGCGTAAGCTTTTAACACACCGTCCAATGTTCCCACTAGATACATTGATAAAGGGATACACATGAAAGAGTTGAATGAGGGAAAGCGCATTGGCTGGTTCGAAGTACTATGCACAGATAAACTAACATATGCTGCTTCCGAAACAGTTTCCTGAACAAGCCATTGTAAGTGCATTCATGACCATTTGTTATCGACATCGTAAACACATTACCTTACCGTTCTTTATTCCATTGACAAAACTTGGCAAAATTAACAGGATCTGGAACATGCTGTCTGTCATATTTGGCGTTGTTCCCACTGCATTGTGCTGTTGACTAGACTTTACAAATAATATCACTTGTGTTTCAACCAATGACAAGGCGGTGAAAGGATCGACAAATCAACCCTCTCCCCACCTTTACATTTGGTTGGTGTGTGATGGTCAAAAATCCAAATGAGTTACTCAGACTCGTATGGGATATCTTGATTAGGACGAACGCGGCCAGTAAACTGTAGGCTGGGTGGACTCAATGTTTTTGCTCATCAATGTCCTGAAGTATTCTGTTTTTATAACGACTTGCTTTCTCTCCAGGGGAAAATATCGAGCAGGCTATATTTCTCGAAGCTTGCAACTACTACGTGGTTTATTGCTCCACAAATTGCTTTGTCGAGCCTCCCTGCAGTAGGGGACTCAAGATGGTAGCGGCATGCACGATTGCACCATGATATTTTACTCCCAATCGACATGCAATTGAACAACGTTTTCTGCTTCACTGACGCCATGCGGAACTCGTGTGAAAAGGCCATCGTGTTATAGGGTGCATATACTGACTAGCATTTTCGCAAGTGGTTCAATAACACGGCATCTGTGGAAGGGACACACAGTTGTATATATTTTAACGGCCAAGCACGGAAACAAGTTGGAACTGCATTGCCTTTCTACTCACGAATTCAGTAATGCGCTCCCGTGATTGCTTCAGTGACAACTGTCAAATGATGACGGGGCCTCGTGACTGGTTAAAGTTAACCGTTCTGTGTGAAAATCACTGGCAGTTATAGGTAAATTAATTTGATTTTCTATCACTCCAGAGCCGCGCGGAGAAATATAGAAGGTCCAGCAGCAAAATGGTCCATGCAAAACAACGTAGCGGACGTTAGTGGCTCTTGAGTTGCGTGACGCATACCTTGAAGGCTGATGAAAAGTATTATATTTATAGTCTCCGTCAGTGGTACTTTCTGAGACGTCATCAGGTAAAAATGTAGTCGTTTCATCCCCGCCAAATGCACTTCAGAGTAAATACTAAGCGGTGCGAAATACGTATCTACTCGGTTCACA
>SJOL01008853.1:76999-89741 GCA_004794785.1 Opisthorchis felineus | reverse complement strand
GCGCCACGTAAACCAGCACCTGTACCAATTTTGATGCATATTTATTTATAATTTAATGAAGCTACTTTCGGTAGCTTCGTTCCCCAGACCTCCACGGAAGGGGAATATTGAGAATCTTTACATTTTACCTGTTTATTCGGCCTTAGCCTACAAAACGCAGCAATGTCAACCTAGACAATCGGTGTAGATGGAATGTCGATTTTACTTGAAGATTCCACCCTGTGTAGTGAAAGTACTTTGAAAACATTCAGGGCTAGATGATCAATTGATTAGAATTGCTATCTTGCCTCCCACTGAGCTGTTTTGTGCCTTTATATTGTTTCCATTATATCATTACATATTTTGTCCTTTGCATAAAGGTTTTTGTTTGAATACGAAAAACGACGACACACGCTTTTATCAAATTAGGCACAACACAGACGTAGTCACGTTCTTCGACTTTCTCTTCTGATTTTGCTAGCGCTTGTAGCGGTCATTTGTGAGTTTCATTTACCAAATCTGGTAACAAAACATTTCACACTATCTTCCGATTTTAGTATATGTGAAAACTGTTCAGAAGAAGATCTCTGAACAACCATAATTGGATTATTTATTTGTTTATTTATTGGCTGACCTAGGCGGACGATCAACCATTTAAAAAGAACAAGTCTCAGTGAGTCTGTTCCATTTGACCGCTTTCATTACTTATACCCAATTACTCGTTATTATATTTATTTCTTTGCCACACGCTCCTGGTAAGGTAGATTTCAAGGCAGCTGGACTACTATACCAGTCCGGGGGGCAAACGTGATTAAAGTTCACGGGTGATTTTGGAGCAAGGCATTCGCATAATTTATCCATGGCTCCAAAGTAAAACCCATGTGGAGTGGAACTCGGTGCCTTCTTACAACGGACCTGACACAGCCAGTGGTACAAGAGAACCGCCAGGATACGGAAGGTGGCCTTCAAATTGGCTGGGTGCTTTACACTGAGGTCTGAAAGCTTGCTTTCCCAAAGAAGCGCCTCCCTGTAGATAAAGATTCCCAGTAGGCCTGTGCTCTTGTCAAACACCCCAGGCTGGGTTGTAGCACATATTCGACGTCACCCTGAGTGGGAAACAAGAAATAGAAAGAATGCAGGCGCTGTTTGATTTGTCAATCCTTGCATCGCCTTGTTATTGGCTTAAACACGAGTGACATTTTCTATAACGTCAGGTCTCTAGCAGAACGCTTTAGAAACAAGGGCAACTTCAAAGGAGGGAATGTGGTGGATCCTGGTAATTTTGCCAAGTCTCGTCAACGGAATAAACAATGGTAAACTGATGCGTGATATATGTATCTAATGGTATTCTAATTATGAAATAGGTATGGTTTGTTCGGAAGCCTCTTTCAGTCGTTGTGTTTGTCTTTTCATATGTGTTTAGTGTTTCAAATTAGTCATTACGCTTCTTATCATCACGCACAACTCAAGTACAATGATTTATCTTTGTACCTAGCGGAAGCATTGGAAAGAATCTCAAAAACATATTTATCTCTTAGTAAGTTGATTCTATTTACAGTATTGTGAAACACACCAAAAACGTAGTCCACCGTTTGAAGTACAAGGGCCATGTCACACAGGCTCATTTCAACTTTTTGTCGTGCTTATGAATCGGTTGTGTATTTGCTCATTTGCATCTGTAAGACCAGCAATACCAATTATGCAAAGGTGAAAACCAGAGCGGAGGTTCTGAAAAATGAGACTCTACGCACCTGCAAGTATTCCGTCATTGCGGCAATATTAGAATTAACCCAGAGCTGCGGTAGAACACGTATGAGGTTTTCTGGAGTATGCGTGTGACGTATGTGTTTTTATCATATTTTGATAAATTCGGAGATATTGGGCCCGTCCATCCTTAAATATGCACTCAAATAACTGGTATTTTATACTGACCCTTGTGCTCACAGGGGTATGTACCATTGGCGCCCCTTCATCTTGAAGCGTGCAGGTTTCTGCGATATTCCGAGTAGTTGCGTGATTGATATTTCTGGCTGTCATTCTGAGGACCCTTATAAACGCTCCGTTCATTTGCCCCCAGCTTGTCTGCATAGCCTTTTAGTAACAGGGTGTAAACAAAGTTTTAAAATTCATCCTTCCGGAAGTTCTAAAAAATAGGGAGGCCGTTTGTATAGAGCGCTCTATCCTGAACATCCGCGCCGACGTCCACCGCTTAGTTTAATTGATTAGACAAATTAATTTTAACACCAAAAAGTTCATTCATCTAAGAGGCGGATCCCAGAGCGGCCTCTGCAAAATCACCACATTTAGGTCAGTGTGGTTTGTCTTCCACCGAATTTGGAAGTAAACGGTATAATATAACACTGTTGAACATTTCAACCTGGTCCTCAATATGCATGTTTCATGAAATGACAATCACAGTAATGATCTTGGCACAAAGTCCAGTAAGATATGTTGGTTCTGAGGAGACAAAAGGGTTACGATCCAACACAAGGCAAATGTTACAGCGGATGAATAGATACCTGGTTGAAAGTCAGTGTTTCTATAACCCCTTTGTTCCGTGATTTGCCCGGCTTGCGGCGATTGAATAGGCCTTTGACGGAAGTAGATAGCGGGAGCGTCTGACATACTTGTTTAAACCTAGGAAATGACAGTGCTTATGTAACAGACGTCAGGTAACTTCCAGCATCTCCGTGAAAACGTGCTTAAATGATACCCAAAAATGGTGATCTAACTTAGAACTGGGTTCCTAGAAAGAACTGGAAGTTTCACTATTGTGTTTCAGTTCAAGTAGAAATTTACGGCAAAATCAGTGGGATTTGTTAATTTTTGTAACTAAAATGAAACTGGCCAAAGTGGTAAGAATGTGAATTATCCTACTATACAGATTGAATCTTGTGTAAATTAAGTATACATCTGAGAGTTTTGCTGCTATAATTGTTCGTCGTACGTGGCACTCTGTTTAGCCTGAAATGATGCTGCGCTTAAAGGTATCCACGTTATAACCGTTTCAATTAAATGTCCACATGCAAAAAGCACATGCATTTGTACTCAGTCACTTTGCTTTACCAAAAACTTTCATTGAACATCTTTTGGCAGTGTTCGTTTAAACCCATTTCAGCATGAATGTTGAGGAAATGGCTGGTCGTTGTTATGTTTGCATGCACAGATCGCTATTCCACTTCTGAGGCTTCCGAGGAGGAACGGGACGGCCGCAATCAAAAACATAATTTGCCAAGGACAAACGGGACTGTAAATTAGCTTGTTTACTTTAGTGAAAACAAGCAAAGGAATCTCCCGGCTAGGATTTCGGTGGCACTCGTAACTGATCACCCAGAGCAAAACGGCAAGAAGAGCATGAGCAACGTCTCACACAATCATGAGGTGTTCAGTAAACCTTCTGAATGGACACATAAACTCAAAAGTCAAAAACATGGTCGTCCAGAAGACAAGTACGTGATCATTTGATTAACCAGCCGTTTCCTTGTACATTTTGTGGGATGTCTTTCCCAACAGTGTACACTCGTAGTAGTCACCAAAGAACAAGGCATCCGGGAGCTAAACTGTTGCGAATTCCGGCGCATTTTCCACTTAATGAGAACGAATTTTTGCACTTTGGGAAAAAGAAATATGGCTCTTTAAATTGGACTTTGGGAAACAAGAACACACAGATTTCATATTAGCGCACCACGTTTACATGGCCTAGTGTTCATGTTAAATCTTTTCAAAATGAAGGAAAGTTATGCAATCAATTCACCAAACGGGCACTATTCCATCTTTCTAAATAAATACTGCTTGGCCCGATTCATCTTGTTGCCTGAATAAGCATTTAGTTACTTTTGACAGAATCCCTTCTGGAAACCGCTGTTTAGACACAGCTGCAATGAAGTGAGTGCACTTATACAAATGAAACAAGAATTTTTTACGCAGACATTTGGTTAACGATCCGGTTAACCATAATATGACCAATCAAAAGTTGCGAATCCTTCCAACCTGAATGATAAAAAATTGTTTAATCACTTTTATGGTGAATAGCACGAATTAAATTCAGTGAAATGTCAGAAGATCAGTTACGTGTTCTCGGGTTGGGTAGAGAAGCTGTGGAAATTGAACATCACAGGCGTTTATTATTACTGCTGCGTAGGGAAGCTTTCGGTCTACCTCAGACTCAAATTGCTAGGTATCCAATCTATCTGTGGATCTTGGACGCCTGAGCACTTTCTAGGAATCTGAGTGTAAAGCTCAGTAAGACCAAGCGATTATATTCGCTGTATTGTTTGTGTGCGCTATGTTCCTACCTCTAGTAGAGCAAGTGTGATTTGGCGGTACAAGTGGATTTACAAACCGACCGAAAATAAAAATGAGTGTTAACTCACAAGAAAAGTTGATATTTTTCGGCGAAAAATGCAATCTTGATACAGTAACGAAAACGCGCGTTTATTAAAAATAGCCAAAATCGAGAAAAACCAATAAAGCTTGACTTAGCTTCCGAATATTTGGATATCATATGAAACAGTTTTGATTACATAGGGAAGAACAAGCCCAGGAATATTTTTGTATGACGGCTCAAATTTGCTTTTAGCGACGCCGACATATGCATGAAATTACCAATGAGGAATCTGCGACTGTTTTAAGGCTAAGTACAGGCGCCAAAAACATAAAAGCCTAAAATGCCGATAAAAATGACCAGACGGAAGTGGAAGTTAAACGCTAAAAGTGGTACCGAGCCCTTGACATATGAACGATATGTTTGTTGAGTCAAGTTCTTTGGCTCAAAACCCACTAGCAAGGCGTGAACAGTAGGCAGCAATCGTCAGACCAATTTAAATTTATAGGGGGTAACTCCACACAAGCCTTCAGACCACGAGTGACCAGCAAGGCGACTGTATTTTTAGATCTCCACTTAGTGTCCTAGCTATTCAGCAAGTGTCACACATACGATACCCAGGAACCCAGTATAGCCCCGATGTTTATGGAGGCACAAACAAAAAAGGGACTTTGGTCGGGTTGTTGCATCAACTCTTAGCAACCGGCATCTTTCTCCAATCTGTTTGATTGTTTGAGTGCAATACTTCGTAAAACATGTGAACCTGATGCCAGTGTGCATACGATATTCATCCTCCTCAGTCTACACAGACTGACCATCAGAAAAACCTAACTATATCTTCCTGCTTATAGCAGAACTTTTCTTTCAGTAGATGGGCTTCTACCCACATGTAACGCACACACCTCATCAACGGGCCGCAATAAACATGCGAATGAATTTTGGAGGTATTTTGAAACAAACGCGCATAAGAATGCATCGATGAATTGAAAATCAAAAACAGAAGCCCTTCATAAATCTTTTGGTCAATCATGTACAGATATGAGCAGAATTTTGATGCCTGGTGCGAACAACAAGTTTTATTTTATTAAATATTAACGTGCATTCATTTATTTTACCTGCCGCAGCATGATTTATGCAACTGTTGTGACCTGAGTGAACAAGACTGACAATGTTTCCACTAACAGAATATTCTCTCAAAGGTTTATGCATAGTGCCTATAGTGGGTTTACCTTATCAACAATTTACTCGCAATGAATCAACCGCAGACGTGAGTGGTTCATAAAATAAGCTCAAGCACGTAAACTTCGAGAGCCATTGCTTGTATACTAATATAACGGTTTTCTGAGAGTAAGACTAGGTAGTACGATATAAGAACAGATCAACTACATAAGAAAAAGGCATTGGGTGCCGCCATTTGTATCGATCGGAAAATTAGCAGGTCTCCAAATTGTCCACAAATGAAAGTGGGAGTGATCGAAACAAAGCAATCCTATCTGCGTAAATCACCTGCAAAGCAACACTTCCTTGGTGTAATTACTTATTGATTCTGGTTATTGCGTAATCACTGTGGAATAACGTCCTATATTTCCGGGATACTTTCACCTTTGCGTAAAGGTTCATCAGGAATAGTTGTTTCTCACCAGGTTATTTCAATAACAGAGCGCAAGTGGTTCAGCCTTTCTCACATTTATGATCCACACTTCGGCGGATTATCCAAGCGCTTTGCATAATATTTCCCTTTCACTTACCAAAGTAAATTCATCCAAAACGCCTGTAACCTAAAATAACGACATAGCGGCAATCATCTTCCACAATCCTGACGGTCCACTTAGTATTGTTTAGACGAGAGAGGGACCCGAAAACTACTGATGTCTCCGTGGACCTGCTACCATGAAACAAAAGTGGTTTACCTGAATGCACATAGATTGCCTTTGTCCCTTGCCTCGATACCAAGGTAAACATATTTCGGTTGCAAATTAATAAACTTACTCATCTTGTCTGACCAATAGAACCTAGTATTTAAGCGCTTCAATTCGTTGAACTCTACGTTTATTGGGTAATCATCTTTCGATTTGCTAACAGCTTCCCGGGGTTCCTTTTTTGTCTTCGTAGGACGTCATTTCAGATTTTGAGCCACTTACCCCAAAATCACGAAGTGATATATTAACGAATTATCATGAATCCACTTGAGGAAAAGACAAACACTCATCATCATATTTCATCCTACGTGTTGTTTTCGATAAAGTTCTATCCTATTATGTTCCATTATGCATTCTCCATACAAATCAGAACAAGATATTTTAGATTTCTCGCGTACATTCATATTTTGGCACCATGTAACTGGAATTTGTTGAATAATTCACGACCAAGGAATATGATCAATTTTCAATGTTATGAGAAATCTTCTGAAACACACTCGTGGACTTTTAAAACATCCGTCAAAAATTTGCACCCAAAACATTTGCATTGTCTAAAAATTAGGAGCATCTGACCAGCAAAAATCCTAATCAACACTCGGGCAAGTTTGTCATAATAGTTTCATTGTAGAATTAAACCTTTTCTGAGCTTGCAGTATGTTGCTCAAGTGACGATTTTTTGGGTACATGAAAAAATCACTTTGAGTCAAATATTCCTGATCGTCTGATGGCGGACTTCGATTTGTCAATTCTAGTTTCTACCGACAAATATTTCATGGAAGTCAGCAACGTTTATTCTAGTCACGTTTATATTGAGGTATATTGGGCCAAAAATGAAGTGCTTTGTGACTTCCACACCCAGATAATAACCTAAGATCGGCGAGTCACAGAGAGCTAGTTTGTGGCTGACACCAAGCAAAAATGCTCGAGCTCCATGTGTTCTACTAGATAAGTTAAGATGACGATTAAGCTACCGGCAGAAGAACACCAGACGCGCATTGATTAGTGGTAACCTTCACACATGATAGCTAAAATGCGGAAGTTTAAGGCTCTATAGCTGTTGTCCGTAGCTATTGTCTAAATTCAACCCACAAGCTTGTCTTTCCGCGCTCTGATGAAGTGATTGAATACTATCAGGTCCATTGCAGAATTTCACTCGCCATTCGGCAGCTTTTTGCTTCTCTACAATTGGCCTCTTCGCCATGCCCCTAATGGAACTCAAATGAGGCCGACTGCAACGTTTCAAACTTACCAAGGGCTACAGCATCCAAACCATGTATGAAAACAAGTTATGCAATAGGGAAAGAATGACAACTGGGGGTCAAATACCAGTGTGCACTTGAATGCTTATAATTATCGTAAATTTTCTAGGCTTCGCAAGGTATTTCGTCACAAGTGTGGTGGGACGTTTAAAATGGCAATGTTGGATGCGTTTCCAGAATACCTTAATACATGCACCGGCGAACAACAATCAGTTTGCTCTCCTTGCTTGCTATATCTTGCTAAAGTTTCTCGTGGTTTGTATAACTGTCTGTTCGTTTGCTGGTTTTCATTCGCGAAATTAACCTGGTTGGTGTCCGGAATAGCCGGGTTGGAGTCAAGTGTATTTGTTTGGCGACTCGAAGGTGTTTAACTTACCTGCATGGTTTATGAGTGAATTTCATAGTAGTAGGTTAGATCGTGCAGCTGCTTCTTTTGCCGGTATTGTCAAGACCACTTCAGAAGTAAACATCAAAGGCTATGTAAAATGGCATCCGACGAAACACTGACATAATCTGGGTTATCCCATGTCAATTGGACTTTGGAGCATGAGTTGCCTTCAATGGAAGCACTGTAAACTTATCAGTGTTTTCAGCCTGTAGAACATTCCATACACAAAGATCCACTCGTGCTGATAATGTCAGGTAACGAGACATTGAAAGTTGTTTTTTTGGTGCCGCACTTATCAGTAAGGCCAAGAGCTGAATAACGTCTTTTGTTATGAAAAAACTGGCCCTCTGAGTTGATGCAGTACAGGGGAGCTTACACATGGTAGCCAAGATTTTCTTCGTAATGGAAATGTGTTCTATAGCGACAGTAAGCAATTGTTAGATGACACTGGTATCTTAAAAAATCCAGCTTTCGTGTGTAAATTATCTCATTAGCTTCAAAACGTAAGGTAGTTTTGTTATCTTGCCAGCTCAGAAGACGTTACATAATACCACTAGGGTACCCATGCTTAGTGTACGTCCCTCTAAAGCCCGTTCCGCTACGTCACTCAGCAAACCTGCTAGGCAATGAAGTAAGATGTGCTTTTAAAACCTTGTTGTTGATGCATAATGAATACTCCTCCTTACACCAGTCAATTGTTCTGCGAGAATTTAAACTTGTCAGCGCTTCCCTAAATCAGTGGTTATCTTATCATCATACTACATGAATTGAATGCATTCTACATTCCTTGTCGCCATATTCAGATCCTACTTGTCGGTTAAATTAAACAAACTTATTTCAAAATATTTCTTGCTAGTTTGGACAAAATTTCCGTTGCGAATTTGTACTCATACAAAATAAATCTCTCTTTCCACTGGGTAAACAGCTCGGTTTGTACCGTGAGATTTCATGTCCTGTATAGCTAGCCCTGATATTTGAACATTTTTGTGTGTGGAGCTACAATCACTTCACGAGTCCGAACAAGAAATTGAAAGAACATTTGAAGGTCATTTTACATTTCTGTCAGTAAGCGTAGGATACGTTCACCCCTATAAATATTTCCTGTCCAACAGCAAGCGAGTTTTATGGTCAGTACAAATTAGGAAGTGGGGATCCACAGAGATGCTATGCTTTTGCAGACTATCTGTGAAAACAGACTTCAGTGACAGTGGCCTAGTTTTGTGATGAAATAGACGCAATAATTATTTTTGCAATGCGAGAATCTGAAAAGGTGTACACCAACTTGGTGACCAATTGAATTACTCAGCTGACGGTTCTTCTGGCCAAATACTATCGTGCATTTATTAAAAGTTACACGATGTTTGTTTCCAGTATTGACCATTTTGCTCAAATTGGGACAATGATGTTCGCGGCGTGGGTAAAATGCCCGCCATGATTTAATTTTGAAAAATGCAGGCCTAGTATCTTGGAGGATAACCTTGTATCGTAAAACGTCTACCAAGCCAAGATATTGGACACTTTCATTCTAAGGAGACCATTACAAATCACGTTTTCCTTCATTGAATAGTTTTTGATGGCATGCATTTTTGGATCAAGTATCCTCCCGTGTAGGTTGACTCAAATACTGTATGTGCTGCGTAAGGTGTCTTCTTGCAGTTGTTTTCAAACATTATTCCTTGGATTAGGCGTTAAGGGTTTGTATATAAATGACGACTTCGTTGGATTTCTATTGGTGCATGCTTCAGGAGAATACAAAACATCAAACATTTTCTATTGATGTTGATATTGATGACAACAACCTGTGGCAATCAATATCTTTTCAAGTCCTATTTGAAATAACCCATATCAATGACTCAAGTTGGCGTTCATTACGTTCGTCACCGTGTGGTAGTAACCCTTAATTTATGCGACTATCTCTACATTTGGTGGACAGCTGCCTTCAGCGAGGGTGAAAAACGGGAAAAAAATATACTTTTGTTATTTCCATTACAATAATGGAGGTCCAATTCATAATCACTGGTTTCGACGGACATGAATGAACACAGACTACATAGGCAAGTTTTTAGAACCTGCAAACTGGGTTAACACTCTTCGGAACGGAATGTTTGAGAAGTACCTCCAAATTTTAAATTTGCGGACGTTGTTTGTTCGTTTGCTTTGCTCACTACTTTCAATTTACGATAGCATATCAAAACAGCTCTCCAAAAGACAACATGCACATTTTTTTATACTTTTGATCAAAACATTTACGGTTCTCCTCCCACTGTTTCAAACATACTTTTGAAGAACTATTGTGTCCATGTACAGGGTCAATGTCCAATAGTCAATAAAAAAGCATCGTCTTGCGATGTGAGTACATTCACTCTTGTCTTAGTTGGTGTATGCAGTGGCGTTTTGAGCATTTAGGCTCTCAGACATTTTTCCTCTACACGGAAACAGGGAATCAGTCAATTTAATTTTCACTACTCAAGAGTTTCTAATAGTACAGGTTAACTCGGTGAATTTTCAGGACGAAACCCGCTTGTATATAGATCACCCATTTGGGTCATTGTGGAAAGGACTAGGAGAACGTACGTGGGAAACGTCCGGTTCGCTTTTCTGGATGCCAACTGCAACCAGACAACAAAGTTCATACCAAGGAATATTTTGGTGCTCCCTCATTTATGATAAATCCCGTTAGCCGTAGAAAGTGTTACCGTTGTCTTAAAGCCGTTCATTAGCGTATATGACAGAAAGTGTTTGCTCAAATAAACTATACGTAAGGGGTTCATAAAGCTGGTCTTCCCGATCAACCTTGAAAATATTTATTTTATGTGTGTTGTTGACAGAAAAAAAGATGAAGGCCTTCAAAATATCTCAAATTCAAACAATTGGTATTCGTCTTTTTCCGTGGGTTATTGATGAACTAATCACCACCTTGAAGGTTGCAGTTGGATCTTTAATTTATCCATCATGCAAAAGTAGCATCATGCTATCAGTCCCCTCTATTTTAAACTCAGGGAATAAAGAGTTTCGAATTTTGACGTGGCGTCTAATATCTGTCGTTACTATGTGCGACTGTTGGCGGTTACGCATTTGCTCCGTGGCCGAATCCAGTGAAGTTGTTCCACTCTGAAAGGCTGCGCCAAATGTGGGGGTAGTTACCGGTCATTATATCTGATGATGATCAATCGAATATTCTTTTTGAAGTGAGGGGTGCCATGAGGTGGTTAGGCGTTTTCTGTGGAAAATATCCGGAAACTCAAGTCGCAAGCAGAGTGATTTTTTCTGCCACGGTGAATACTGAATCCAATGCATCGTTTTAGAAGGGCCTACAAGATTTCATACATTGAACTCTGTAGCTGACAAAGGTAGTCTCAGACAGAAGCAAATGTAAAGGCCGCAGGCTGTATATTTCTGTACCAGAAAAAAATGTCTAACGAAAAACGCGTGTATATGCGAAAATTATATTGTAAAACAGTGAAATTGGACAAACTGACGACCTGTATTTTGTCAAAATGACGTGTTCATGTCGCCTATTAACAGCACGGCTCGAGAAAGTGTCCGAAACATTAACTCGTGATAGAGCTTCGGCGGTCACACGAGTACTTGCAATATACCCTGACTAAGTGAAGTTTGACCGTACTACTGGCTTGCCACTCGTATTCAAGCGTCTAGCTGTTCAACTGCTTGCGATATGTACTCGAATGTGAAAATATTCCGAGTTTTGTCAGTTGATTACCGCTGACGTCCCTCAGTAAGTTCCCTCAGTATGTGTTGGCTCCACTTACAGGAAAAAGGTTCCATTGAATATCCCTAAATCCTTTCACAGTAACCACGAAGCCTTAAATTTGATTTCGATCTACGCACATTGTGAATGCAGCATTATGTCCTTCACCCAAGCATAGCTGAACTATCTATTCTTCTACGGCGCCAGTTAACACAAACACTATTATTCTGGCCCTAAGAAGACTAACTAAGCCGTTCAAATAACAGCAGAAATGGTAATGGAGGATTTTGAACGGTTTCCGAGGCCACATAGTTCAAGTTGCCCAGTGACCGGCGGCTGCACAGGGAATTTGAATTGAGATGGCATTATTCACACTGAAAATGAACAGTGCGTAGCGGTTACAACATTTGTAGGCAGTTTGATAATCCCCCTAAATCGTAAAATTTGATAAATTTCACCAAATTAATTTTTAATCCAATAGATTAACTGAGTTGTGCACCCACGTGTGAAATCCCGTATGTTCCTTAACTAAGACCTAACTGACGTCCTGTTGTACGGCCAATTTTATATTGTACAAAAAAGATGGTTATTGCATGGTTTTATGCATGTGATGTTAAACACCGGTTGTAAAACATATGACAAAGTGTCCCTTCTGTGAGATTCATTTGAGTTTCCGTCTTCGTTCCCACGAAATTACGCTTCGAAAAAGCAATAGTAATAAGTAGTAATAAGTGGAAATGTAGCGCTTAGGTGAGATTCCCCCAGGATTTTTAAATTAAAAAAACTCCGCGACCCATTTCAACTTAACCTTGTGGTTCAGATACACTGTCCCTGTTGGTTCCAACATGCTACGGGCAAAATACTAATTTACGGATTACCACCCTCAAGGCCTGTGCTGTCATGAATATTTGGCGCGTTTCTGCATTGCTGGAAAATGCACGGGCGGAAAAATAGCTATCAGGATTTAACTAGCCAACAAATTCTATAATTCCCATGGGTGGTTTATGGCGGCGCCTAAGGCGATCCAATTCATTTTGGAAACTTTGTATCAAAACAAGACAGTATCGCCGGATTGGTTAATTTGCTCTCCCACGGTGGCAGAGACGTCCTAAGACTGATTTTTTATAATTCTGGTAAATCTTGCTAGTACCAAGCCTGACAGCA
>SJOL01008853.1:15709-74004 GCA_004794785.1 Opisthorchis felineus | reverse complement strand
AATCGAATATTCTTTTTGAAGTGAGGTGTGCCATGGGGTGGTTAGGCGTTTTCTGTGGAAAATATCCGGACACTCAAGTGGCAAGCAGTGATTTTTTCTGCCACGGTGAATAATGAATCCAATGCATCGTTTTAGAAGAGCCTACAAGATTTCATACATTGAACTCTGTAGCTGACAAAGGTAGTCTCAGACAGAAGCAAATGTAAAGGCAGTAGGCTGTATATTTCTGTACCAGAAAAAAATGTCTAACGAAAAACGCGTGTATGTGCGAAACATATATTGTAAAACAGTGAAATTGGACAAACTGACGACCTGTATTTTGTCAAAATGACGTGTTCATGTCGCCTATTAACAGCACGGCTCGAGAAAGTGTCCGCAACATTAACTCGTGATAGAGCTTCGGCGGTCACACGAGTACTTGCAATATACCCTGACTAAGTGAAGTTTGACCGTCCTACCAGCTGCCACTCGTATTCAAGCGTCTAGCTGTTCAACTGCTTGCGATATGAACTCGAATGTGAAAATATTCCGAGTTTTGTCAGCAGATTACCGCTGACGTCCCTCAGTAAGTTCTCTCAGTATGTGTTGGCTCCACTTACAGGAAGAAGTTTCCATTGAATATCCCTAAATCTTTTCACAGTAACCACGAAGCCTTAAATTTGACTTCGATCTACGAACACCGTGAACGAAGCATTATGTCCTTCACCCAAGCATAGCTGAACTATCCATTCTTCCACGGCGCCAGTTGACACAAACCCTATTATTCTGGCCCTAAGAAGACTAAATAAGCCGTTCAAATAACAGCAAAAATGGTAACGGAGGATTTTGAACGGTTTCCGAGGCCACATAGTTCAAATTGTCCAGTAACCGGCGGCTGCACAGGGAATCTGAATTGAGATGGTATTATTCACACTGAAAATGAACAGTGTGTAGCGGTTACAACATTTGTAGGCAGTTTGATAGTTCCCCTAAATCGAAAACTTTGATAAATTTCACCAAATTAATTTTTAATACAATAGACTAACTGAGTTGTGCACCCACGTGTGAAATCCCGTATGTTCATTAACTAAGACCTAATTGACGTCCTGTTGTACGGCCAGGTTTATATTGTACAAAAAAGATGGTTATTGCATGGTTTTCTGCATGTGATGTTTAACACCGGTTGTAAAACTTATGACAAAGTGCCCCTATGTGATATTCATTTGATTTTCCTCCTTTGTCCCCACGAAATTACGCTTCGAAAAAGCAATAGTAATAAGTAGTAATAAGTGAAAATGTAGCGCTCAAGTCAGATTCTCCCAGGATTTTCAAATTGAAAAACTCCGCGTCCCATTTCAACTTAGCCTTGTGGTTCAGACACACTGTCCCTGTTGGTTCCAGCATGCTACGGGCAAAATACTAATTTGCGGATTACCACCCTCAAGGCCTGTGCTGTTATGAATATTTAACGCGCTTCTGCATTGCTGGAAAATGCACGGGCGGGAAAATAGCTATCAGGATTTAATTAGCTAGCAAATTCTATAATTCCCATGGATGGTTTATGGCGGCGTCTAACGCGATCCAGTTCATTTTGGAAACTTTGTATCAAACAAGACAGTATCGCCGGATTGGTTCATTTGCTCTTGCACGGTGGCAGAGACGTCCTAAGACTGATTTTTTATAGTTCTGGTAAATCTTGCTAATACCAAGCCTGACAGCACCACTCTCATGATTTAATGTATGTTTTCCCCTGTGAGTAATTCCTATATATAATACGTCGTTTTACTTTTTTTCTTCGCGCATCCCTCACTAACAATGTGTGTGGTTCTGAGGTACAACATTTCATTTTGCAGTAGTAGGGTACCCAATTTTTATAGAAAGTAAGCAAAATTCGTTAGTCTTTCAGACGAGATACTGGTTTACCTAGTCCACCTTTATAACTTCCCTTGACAACGAAGTTTTCTTTTAGCTTTCATTCAAACCAGGAATAACTATTATGCCAACGATTGTTAAACATAATATGCAGGAGCAATTATTATAAATTCGCTTGCGGCCTCAACTAAATAACAATTCTTCCTTGCGAATGTCTTTCCCCAATATTCCCAACAAAGTCCTGCAAACTGGATAGAAAAATCCTTAGTGAACTGCTCAAATTAGCACACGCATTACTAAAGCTAGGAAACATAACTACAAATCGAGTGCGCTACTTAAATATCATACGTGTTGTTATTGAGCCCAAATGTTAAACGGAGCCCCAAGCTTCTCTCCATGAATATGGACACCTCTCAAACGGAACTGATCAAGTCTCTCAAAACTTTTACCTCTTTTATCGTCGACGAACGGCAGTTGGTGGCAGAAAGACTCTAAAATGCAGGGGAACATCAATGATAAGAATGGACGTGAAGACGGCGTGACCAAAACTGAGAGCTCCGACAGAATATAAATGCCACTGGTAAGCAGCAATGACTGGCGATCTTTAGTCTAGGGAAAAGACTATATAAGACCGCATCAAATAGCAAATATGGCAACGTTCCCTTCCACTAAACAAAGTAAGTTTGGTTTTAATTTGGCCCCGGATTTTTTTCAAGGGCAAACCTGATCGGAAAAAAGAAATAAATACCATTTCAACTCAAGATATGCAAAAGAAAGCAGCATTCGGAAATACCTAATGAAGTTCAAAAAATTTGGGTAGCTGTTTTTTTTCGGTTTTCAAGAAACGTTCGCCCCGTTCATCTGTATCGTGTTGCGAAGTTTGTTGAAGTCACATTCAAACCTGTCTCTTTTAAGAGATTGTGACAGTCATGGTGAAGTTATTTAGATGGGCCTACAGCAAAGGAACAGTACTGGACTGGGTTTTTGAATTCAGTGAAGATTAGCACTTTAAGTTGATGAATTTGCTTACATCTCTGTCTTCGGTGTGTCTGCTAGCCAGGAGTTGGCATTTATGCCACTCACCACCTCCGGAGGCATTCTTGAGTGGTCAGATAAATGGCGGTACGGTGGAGGGTGCAGCAATAAATATGTTGGGAAAAGCCGTGCAGCGTTGAAAACGTAGATAATATATTCTGAATTACGAACAGGTTTTCGGGTTTCATTGTGTGAACAATCAGAGTTGATGCCTAACAAAATTGCATGCAACACTGGCACGAGGGTACCTGGAATAGTTTATGAGAATTGGTTCACTATGAGCAATCCTGTAATTCGAACCCTAATAACAGCTTCAGATGGAAATACGCCAGACCAGTCACTACAATCTAACGCTACGTGATGTTTAGGGATAGTTGGCGCTCCTGGAAACATCATGTAATTGAATCAATCTTGACCTTCTTACGGCAATATTTTTTCCCCTTGATATACAAAGCCACGGTTTTTACCAGGTGTACAAAAATTGGCAACTCACATGTCACTTTCATGTAAGGGATAGAAAAATGGGACGGAGAAGCCGGCTACACAATGCCTAAATGCGCGAATCGAGTAGCGTGACGTTGGATGCCAGAACTCATCATTCAGGTTCAATTTGTGAAGCGAAGATTGACGCATACCCAAGCCACATACTCCGAAAGTGGCTTCGGCTACCTACTTCAGCTGACCTTGCCAGGATCATTGGGGCAGTCGAAGATAAATAAACAAACTTAATCAAAATAAAAGATGTAAGCCCTGTTGTGTGGAGAAGCATATTGCCAACTGCTCAAAGACTAGGTTGTAATCGAAAATTAGGTAGTAATAGTCTTACTAACGAAAGTTTTCAAAATCTCAAGTTTCCCCAACTCATACTCTTTTTCTGTGCAGAGATTTGTACAAATTCCCTCGGTTCACGACCATTTAGTGGCAGAAACGCCTTGCGAGCCACAAGGAACATACCCGTGTTTACAAACGTGAGTTAGTAAAAGGAAATTAGCCTTAAGTGTGTGAAACTAACCAAGGCTCTACTTGTGCTCGGCAAATTTGCCTGCGATGTTCTCTTTGTTGCGTGACGACTTGGTTCTTTGAACCGGGTGCACCATCTATCCGTATAGGCCACTTGTATTCTGTTGATCAACTGAGAGGATTCGAAAATAAATATTTGTTATTTGGTACCTTAGTTAAAATCCCTCTATGTGTGTAGATCGAGGAACGGTGCTCAGCTGTTTTATGTATATTTAGAACATCAGGACCGCATGCAGTTCTCTTGGTTCTCCGTCATAGAATCAGACGAATAACACGATAAGATTCCAGTTGAGGAGTTCCAACTCTCGTTGCACTTACACCGCATGGCATACACTCAAACGAACATTGAGCATACCGAAGTTGTCGAAGGGCAGTTGAGTAGATTCCCAGGGAAATAGTAGATATGCGTCGTCATGTTCGCTGGCCAAAATTTAACAACCAAACCACTCATATCCGCTGGAAGCATGCTTGAGTGGTCGGATAATGGAACAGGTAATATGGGGAGTGCGGCGCGGTACACACCAGTAAATTTGTTGCGGCAATACACGCGAAGTCGCGAACCTAAACAACAGCTTGTGAGATACCATCAGGTTTTCGTGTCACATAGTGTAATCTGTCCTATTTGATGCCTAACCGAAGTAAATGCAACACTGGTGCGCCATCTAGGGTTTCTTGTAATAGTTTGTTAGGATAAGTTCACCATGTGCGACCATAAAATTCAGAACTGGATAAAAGTAGTTGAAGGAAAATTCTCGGGCAAAACACCATATTCTGTCTATCCATGATGTTGACTGATGTTTGACGGTCCTTTGACTATCCATTGAGCACATCAAGATCGATCTTTGTGTAGCAATATTTTGCAGGTATGCACCAGGGGACATTGCTGTTAGTGAGGACGTCCCCAGAGTAGCCGTGCTTGAGAAATAATTCACGGGCTGGTGAGTCCATTATATGGAAGAAGAAAAGAAAATATAGCTCCCTGGTTGGCACCTTTATTGGGTGAAAATGGATACAAATAGCTTAGGACGTTAGTGCCGTTAGTGCAGTTGTCTTCTACTATACCACCAGGCCCTGTTTGATTTTGTCCATTTTGAAAACCTGCAGTAATTATGAACTATCGATTGAACCAGAAGCGATCTACTCACTGGGCAAAAAGCACACGCCGTAAGTATTCTCATAATGTGCTGGAGTTAAAGAGGTTTAGGCATGTAATGCTGTCAGCCATGGATAGGTATCGAGAACATGCAAATAAGCATGAACTCTGTTCTTCATGCGATAAATATCGTGTTAGTTTCTGCGAAATTATGTTAAGCTTATTCACAGATCAATTTTAATAACGACAGAAGTATTGTGGCCAGTGAAGTGTCCGCTGACAACAAGGTATACCAAAAACACCGGCCGTCATCCAATCAACCTACCATGCGGTTGTGTGGGCAATGTAATGTATTTTGAAGTCACATCCTATACGCGATTCTGACTGAAAAGCAACGTAAGCACTTGATTGATTAATTTCAACAACTGTGGGTTCAACAAACGTGACTTTATGCCAACATGGTTTCTGTAAAAATGGCTCAATTATGGCGCAATCTTTGCGCCAAACTGTCGGGTGAATTTATCTATTTATTGTCAAGCTTGCACCACATGGTTAAATAAGCGATAGAAAGCATTTGGTATATGGACGAATTTTTACGAGCCCACTAACTGAGGTCAGCGCGCCTTCAGGATCAATGTGGTTCTGTTTTCGGCGGTTTTGCTGTCGAGTTTTTCCTTCTTCGCAGCATATTTTGATGGTTTCGGTTTTACTTGAATATATGAAGGGACGGGACACCATTAAGGAAGCCAGCAATAAACACAGAGTGTTTGAGTTTTCTATAAAGTTTACAGGGACAAACGTTTTCGCGACCACCAAAGCTGAAAACTGCACAATAAGCCGGCAGGAAACCAATAAAGCCTGGCGAGAGAACACACTAAGCGCAAAATAGTGGGCATTAGACCGCACAGCTAATCAGAAGGTAAATCGGGGATTCCAAAAGTGGAAAAGTACCTCAAATGTAGCACACCCGCTGGACGCATTCCGCGCACTAGTTCCAAGCTAACGTTTTACGCTGCGTGGCAGTGAATCCTCAGTTTCAACAATAAAGATGATGATGTCAACTGAAAAGAAGGCCTTCATTTAGATTATTTAGTTGAAGTATGCCCTACGTAGGAGATCATTTTTCCGTCTTCAGCTGAAACAAATCGTCTGCGAATGAATAAATTCGATTAACTTTTCGTATGTTCACATTTAATTTAGCAAGTAGTTGTAGCCCGTTCCAATTAATTATATAACCATCTTCCGAGAACTTGATACCAATCATAACTAATGTGGTTAACGGTTGTGGACAACTCCTAATGAGCAAACCGATTTCGGGTGCAAGATGTTCCACCAAGTACAAATTGAGCTTGCGTTTACCATGATACTGGCTGTACCTGTGGGGAAATCTTGTGCGTATGTACATTGTAAGTCATCCCAGAACAATAATGCAATTGGAGTTATATCATTTACTAAGGGCCCAGGTTGCTAAATGTGACCACTTTTACTGGATTACACGAGAAGTAAATCAGATATTAACCAACTCTGTACAATCATGTGACTCATTTACACTAGTGAACAGAATTCTCCTCGCTCTTCTTGCTCACAGAAGGCTACCATTGGAATGTCTACAAAATTTCTCACTACTTTTGGGATAGCGCGTACCAATATTTCTATAGGTGACCCGAAATCGGGCCAGGCTTGATTTAACATGAGGCCAGTCAGGGCTTTCTCACCTCGTACTTTTTATGTTTGCACGTTTACCTATAAAGAAGGTAGCTATATCGATTACCGTGAAGAGCCGCCTAACTGTCCTATGTGGCTTAAACAACAAAAAATGTTTTAAAGACCTTTCAGGTTGTACCATAAAAAATGTGCGATTATATGTGCTCGAGAAATTTGCCCATTCTAAACCCACATATAACAAATCTGGTTATGTCCCACAAGCATTCACCGTCACATTTCCTTTTACCCCTTTGTTGATTGGTGACTGAGATATCCAATTCAAAAAACATTTCCTAGATCCTTCAGCTTTCAGTTCTTTGCCTCTTAGTTTAGCCTTCATCCCCGACATCTCATATCTGTATTGGCAGCATCTGCCCCTCTCTGATAAGGATACCATGAGTGGGAACCAGTTCCCCGTTCTGGTCCGCCACGGTTATTACTAGGATCAGGGCCATTGGATTGCAACAGACGACTAGATACCCTTTTGTCAGACTTCATGTTGTGCCGTTTTTGAGGTTCGTGATGTGGTTTGTTAGTTCACCAACTTGCTGAGTGCAACATCTGCTTGGAATGCGTCAAATTGGGATGTTTGTTATTGGATTGAACATTTTCGTGGCACTTAAAATTGGTAGACTGTATATTCAACACAAAAAGGAACTGCTCCTGAGCTTCACACTGAACCGTCTCTTTGAGTAGTCGCCCAAGTCTTTTGGATATCGTGTCACAAACTACGTCCGAGAACCACATTTAACATTTGATACCACTATGTCCTAAAAAAGAGCGAATCGTAAAATGCCACTACCATTTCACCCAATTCTGTTGTCGGTTCCCACTTGTAAGATGACTCTTGACCTGCTCCCTATTTGTGTTTAAAATCATTGTAGCTTGTAACAGCCTTTACTGGAGTTTGTTACAATCACAGTCATGTGGCATTTGCGAAACTTTTCACAAGGTCACGTTGAAATGTTCGTAATGTTGTTGAAACCTTAGACTATTCGATTATGACACCCCATACTGTGACGATCACAGCGTTGCTTAAGAACAACTGCAACCGCTTGGGCAAACGATGGTTGGGCCATTGCAATACATAGCCTGATCATCACGGCTTGTGTTGTTCTGCACATTCGCTGATTTAACTTGTCTTCGTACAACCAGGTACGTTTTCTAATCGCCCCGTTACTGACTTGCTACCGCTAACTTACGCGGGTCATGGTTCCAATACCACAGTCGTCGGAAATGTAAAATTTTATTAATTTGGCTGCTTGCAGAGTTAGGTCACACAACCGTACAACCAAACGGCCTGTAGTGTAGCGCGTTACACTCGTTCCCCGCGATTCAGCACATCATAGGTGTTCCAAATCAAGGAACGCGGCCAAAGCGCTAACATCACATTTCACGCTTTAGTGGCAACCTGCGTGACTTCGAAAGTGGTCATGGCCACTAATTCTTTGCATTCATCCCAGGGAGACTCTCTCAAAAGTGACAGAAAGTAATAGAGAAATTTATTTGGACGAGGAAGACAATCACAAGGGTTTGAAATAATCCGGAAAAAAGCAGCCTAGAGGTCATTGACGTGCGGGTATCCAAAACGATAACCCTTGTGATATACAAAAGGGCGTCCACCCGACACAGACTTTTAAGTTGAGGCCTGACTAATTTCATCCCCTTCTTCCAGGTATCGTATCGTGGAAGTTTCGGCGGCTGCCTTTCAAGAATCTGGGATGCTGTGGAGTCTTACGACGGTCATTGTGTCTGAAACTAGGACTTCTAACCACTTGCGTGTGTTGAAAATGTTAGTCGTCGCCTGATACGGAGATACTCTTAAGTACTATTTTCGTCAACTTACCACAGTGCATTACAAAGCTGCAAATGCTATCGGTTCATCATGTGATGCCAGTGCCCGGATTGCACTAGCTGTTGCATACAATAAGCACATAATGAAAGAACGTGCCACTTTGTATCTTCAAATCCCTTCTTTGCTAGAAAAAACCGATGTTTTTTTCTGTGCGTTTACCAGGAAATTGTTAGTTGGTTTACCTGAAAAACGGCGAACGTTTCCGAAGCACTAATAGGCATCAACCGACATGCTGCCAAATATGTTGTAGTCTGGTGGTTATGGGGACCCATATCCAGGAGCACGCGTGACTTAGCAGAGACGTAAACATAGGTGTCCCACGCTCAAAGAAACTGCTGCGCAGCAAAACGCGTTTTTCAGTTACCTGTTGAAGAATCCTTGGCGCTTTTTGACGCCAGAATTGCTTCTGAAGCATCGGTGTTCCTAATCAAGAGCATGTCTTATATAATTTATCCGTTGAGGTCATCTCCGGCAACTACAAACCAATATACACTCACTGCAGAATGGCGCACACGACTACCGATACACAGGGATACGCGCTTTTGTGACAGAGGGGGCGCAGTTTATCAAACGTGATATGGAGCTTTGAGGGTTTGTATTCGTTTTAAAGTACGAGGCCAATATCGTCGGCGTACTCAACATCGACCGCATTATCACAGGCAACGATTCAAATACGGGGTCGTGTGAACATACTAGCGTAATCCTCTCTATTTCATGAACGACGTAGTTTAACAAGAGCAGAGAAAATGGACATTTTGGTTGTACACCACCTTCTATAATAATCCATCCAGAGAGCTTATCATTAACTCCAAGGTGCGCAGGAGTGCGTGAATATAGAAACTGAATTAAATTAACAAATTTCTGGTGAACTCCAGGGTAAGCAAGCGCGGTTCACAAGACTGACCCATCCACGGAAATAAACGGAAATTTTCAACTCAAAAGACAACAAGACTACAAGTCATCCGTGTGTATATTATGGCTTTAGCACCTTAGAGACAGCGAAATGGCCTCCAGGCAGACTATACCCTGTCACAATTCCCCTTGATTCTCAAGGATCAAAGTTTTGTTTCCACCAATGACAACAATGATTGAGGGTCAGAGGAACCCTTCTGATGTGGAGAGATAAAACGAACAATTCTGAGGAAGCCACTTTCATCGTGAGCACCCTTTTAGGATGTGGAGAGCGCTGGCGCCTCAACGTAGCTCTCTGCGGGATGTCGTTTTCTGACAAACACAGATATGCTGCACGGGCTCATGACGAGGACTTCACTGCCACTTGTCAACAAAGCAGGAAGAGGTTCTCGGTACAATGAAATCGACAACTCATAGTTAGAGTTGTGCACTCGGACACTTCTGTGGATAAAATAGGACACAAATGCACAGGCCACGCTTTCGTCGAAAGCCGGCATACCGGGGTTGTATTGGAAGATAGGTTTGGTAGTACGGTTGACAAAAATTAAAAAGTTCACTCTTACCGGCTATCACAGAGACATTTTGGTCCCTGACAGCCTCCGTGACAACAGACATACGAGAACCAGTCGGACAAATAAAGCGGAGCAAACAGTGGGTTAGTCTAGAATTATTGGTATCTTCCATTTCTTTGTACTTTCACCTAGCTTCACAGTCTATTCGGACAATATGTTCAACTTGTCGTTAGGCACTATGCAGTGGTTGCGGCCTGGAGGAATCTGTCGCCCAGCCTCCAGGGAAACCTTGGTCCTTTCAGAGATCCAACAGATCCATCGTAAACGGGTAACTATTTTATCCTTGGAGACTAGTGAAGGCCGCAAATCTTCAGGTGTTCCACCAACCGGGCATACATTGGATATGTGGGAAACATGGTGAGGAATTACAAAAGCAGTAGTGTTGAACACGCTCGGAAAAAACCGTGGAGAGCGTTGAAGGAACATTGAATAGGTTCTGCATATCTACGTACAAAAGGCTGAAGTTGTAATTACGCTGATGCCGGTCGGGATACAGAGGATCTTTTCACAGGCAGATGATTTTGGAGAAAATTTCTGAAGTTGAAAAGACCAGAAACATACATGGGTTAACGGTCAATAGGCTGATCTTCGTGAGGTTGGTCAGAATAATAAAATATTACGTCTTAACATCCAAAAAGCTTCACTATGAGAAGTCACTTCTCCGAATGATCACATTCTTCGCCGAGTACATTATGTTTTGCGTAACTCTTGTTATCCCAAATGGGACCAACATGCAGGCTCTGGGAATGCTTCTTTTGATGAATTCATTTGAATTCTGGTTCTACGAATTTCTGATTTGCACTGTAATGATCGCGTTTTATCCGAAGAAATGGAAAGCACAACGAAAACCAGACGTGGGCAAGTGCATGATCAGAGTCCACGCAGGTATTAAATGATGGGCGGCAGGCTTGTTCTACCGTGACCACTGTTAACTGATGTCCAGCTGGTGTATTTGAATACTGGATGTTAGTTTAGTGGACACACCGTTGTGATGCGATTTGTGGTGTTATAGAGAGCTTCACTGTATTGTCCCCGAGACTGGTGTCCTAGGAGATCTTTTTCCGTCTTCCATTAAAACGAATTGTCTGCGAGTGAATAAATTCGATTAACTTTTCGTATGTTCACATTTAATTTCGCAGGTAGTTGTAGCCCGTTACAATCAAGTATATAACCATCTTTCGAGAACTTGATACCAATCATAACTAATGTGGTTAACGGTTGGGGACAACTCCTAATGAGCAAATCGATTTCGGGTGCAAGATGTTACACCAGCTACTAATTGAGCTTGTGGTTACAACGATACTGGCTGTACCTGTGAGGCAATCTTGTGCGTATGTACATTGAAAGTCAGCCCAGAACAATAATGCGATTGGAGTTATATCATTTAATACGGGCCCAGGTTGCTACATGTGACCACTTTTACCGGATTGCGCGAGAAGTAAATCAGTTAAGAACCAACTCTGTACAACCATGTGACCCATTTACACTAGTGAACAGAATTCTCCTCGTTCTTCTTGCTCACAGAAGGTTACCATTGGGATGTCTACAAAATTTCTCACCACATTTGGGATAGCGCGCCGCAACATTTCTTTAGGTGACCCGAAATCGGGTCAGGCTTGACTTAACGTGAGGCCAGTCAGGGCTGTCTCACCTCGTTCTTTTTATGTTTGCACGTTTACCTATAAAGAAGGTAGCTATATCGATTAACGTGAAGGGCGGCTCAACTGTCCTATGTGGCTTAAACAACAAAAAATATTTTAAAGACATTTCAGATTGTACCATAAAAATGCGCGATTATATGTGCTCGAGAAATTTACCCATTCTAAACCCATAAATAACAAATAAGTTTATGTCACACAAGCATTCACCATAACATTTCCTTTTACCCTTTGCTGATTGGTGACTGAGATGTCCAGTTTAAGAAACATTTCCTAGATCCTTCAGTTTTCAGCTATTTGCCTCTTGAACAGATCCCTCATTCAGTCACCCAAGTGGTCGTGTATGACCTGGTAATCCGGTCAGCTTATTGACCAACCATAGAAACAATCCGGTCTTGCAGGTTTTTCTGCCTATTGTTTCAATAATGACCGGTTGTATCTAATCATATTCAGTGGACTATCGAGCCATCAATAGACCGGAGGACGAACAAGCTCTATGGCAAATGTTCCGACTTTGAGTGGCCAACTATCCACTGCTTGAACTCAATTTGACTGGACGAGTTTCCGACGAAAGGTGTCGGAATATATTTGAAGGCTAGTCCCAACTTGTGGTCACCGATATAGCAGGAAATAATTTGTATACATTATACAGCTGGATACAACTGAACGAGCAAAATGTAAATCACTGTGTACTAACATGGTGTTTGCTGAACCAGAGTCTACTGGAATTGCTCCCCAGTGCAGTTCGCAGGACGCTCATTCAGAAGAAGAAGGAAATTCTGTTGATATAATAACATAATATGATAATATATTGTTATTATTTAATAATATTATTATTAACATGATACTGCTCTGTTGGATAATTCTGTTGAAGTACTTGCTGATCCTGCTACTGATGCTGGCATACGATGAGTTGCGTCAAAATAAACGTAAATCTGGTGCCCCTCTTCAAACAACAGTAGTTCGCGGGATGGTGAATTTCCACCTGCTTCATGGGATCAAATCACATCGTAACTTTCAATGTACGCCAGACGTTTTCTTTTCTTTGGTCACTCCGCCTGTAGAACTTCTTCATTATTGAGCGAAGATGAATTGTTGCTAGTCTTACTATCACACATGAGGAGAAGTATGCTTGTCAATCAAGCAGATATGATCTCCTGGTCGCGATATAGAAATAAATGGATTAAGCCTGGATACTTTGGCTGCGCCGAACCATATGCAAGGCCCTGTTCCTCATCCAGCCGCGATCTGATACTCCAAGTCCCAAAAACCAAAACTCGCCAATTTGAAGATGCAGCATTTCACGACGATTAGCAGCATTGGTCCCAAAATCCTTGTTTCTTCTAAACAGCGACTAATTGAGCCAGTGTAAGATACAACCAGGTAAAACACATATCGAAACACGTGCAAGTTGCCACAGTACTTGTCTGAATTGATGTTAGCATACACTCTATACTTGATCCGGTCACCATATTTCCTTGGCTGCATGTAAAAACGGGTAGAATATTGAGCTTTACTCCAAATGCTCACCTTCAACATAGGATTTTTTTGCCCTAGAAGGAAGAAATAAATACTCCTTTCTTGTCAAACAAATGAAGGTTGCCAAGATGTGTTCATCGGTGTCCCAAGTGAAATGGACCTGCCACACAATGCTCCAACAAGCGTGCAGTACCCGGATTGCACTAGCTGTTGCATACAATAAGCACATAATGAAAGAACATGCCACTTAAAAACATCTTCCCTTTGTATCTTTAAATCCGTTCTTTGCTAAAAAAAACCGGCGCTCTTTTCTGTGCATTTACCAAGAAACTGTCATTTGGTTTACCTGAAAAAGGGCGAACGTTTCCGAAGCCACTAATAGGCATCAACTGATATGCTGCCAAATATGTTACAGTCGGGGGGTTACGGGGACCCATATCCAGGAGCACTCGTGACCATTAGCAGAGACGGAAACATAGGTGTTCCACGCTCAAAGAAACTGCTGCGCAGCAAAGACGTGTTTTTCAGTTACCTGTTAAAGAATCCTTGGCGCTTTTTGACGACAGAATTGCTTCTGAGGCATCGGTGTTCCTAATCAAGAGCATGCCTTATACAATTTGTCGGCTGATGTCATCTCCGGCAACTACCGACCAATATATACTCACTGCAGAATGGCACATGCGACTATCGATATACAGGGATACGCGATTTTGTGTATGAGGGGGCGCAGTTTATCAAACGTGATATGGAGCTTTGAGGATTTGTATTCGTTTTAAAAAACGATGCCAATATCGTCGGCGTACTCAACATCGACCGCATTATCACAGGCAACGATTCAAATACGTGGTCGTGTGCACATACTAGCGTAATCCTCTCTATTTCATGAACGACGTAGTTTAACATGAGCGGAGAAAATGGACATTTTTCTTGTACACCACCTTCTATAATAATCCATCCAGAGGGCTTATCACTAACTCCCAGGTGCACAGGAGAGCTTGAATATAGAGACTGTATTAAATTCACAAATTTCTGGTGAACTCCAAGGTAAGCAAGCACGGTTCACAAGACTGACCCATCCACGGAAATAAACGGAAATTTTGAACTCAAAAGACAACAAGACTACAAGTCATCCGTGTGTATATTATGGTTTTAGCACCTTAGAGGCAGCGAAATGGCCCCGAGGCAGACTATACCCTGTCACAATTCCCCTTGATTCTCAAGGATCAAAGTTTTGTTTCCACCAAAAGGCAACAATGATTGAGGGTCAGAGGAAACCTTCTGATGCGGAGAGATAAAACGAACAATTCTGAGGAAGCTACTTTCATCGTGAGTACCCTTTTAGGATGTGGAGAGCGCTGGCGCCCCAACGTAGCTCTCTGGGGGATGTCGTTTTCTGACAGACACAGATATGCTGCACGGGCTCATGACAAGGACTTCACCGCCACTTGTAAACAAAGCAGGAAGAGGTTCTCGGTACAATGAAATCGACAACTCATAATTAGAGTTGTGCACTCGGACACTTCTGTGGATAAAATAGGACACAAATGCACAGGCCACGCTTTCGTCGAAAGCCGGCATACCGGGGTTGTATTGGAAGATAGGTTTGGTAGTACGGTGGACAGAAATTAAAAAGTTCACTCTTACTGGCTATCACAGAGACATTTTTGTCTCTGACAGCCTCCGTGACAACCAACATACGAGAACCAGTCGGACAAATAAAGCGGAGCAAACAGCGGGCTATTCTAGAATTATTGGTATCTTCCATTTCTTCGTACTTTCACCTAGCTTCACAGTCTATTCGGACAGTATGTTCAACTTGTCGTTAGGCATTATGCTGTGGTTGCGGCCCGGAGGAACCTGTCGCCCAGCCTCCAGGGAAACCGTGGTCCCTTCAGAGATCCAACAGATCCATCGTAAACGGGTAACTATTTTATCCTTGGATCTTTTGGGAGACTAGTGAAGGCCGCAAATCTTCAGGGGTTCCACCAACCGGGCATACATTGGATATGTGGGAAACATGGTGAGGAATTATAAAAGCAGTAGTGTTGAACACGCTCGGAAAAACCGTGGACAGCATTGAACAAACATTGAATAGGTTCTGCATATCTAGGTACAAAAGGCTGAAGTTGTAATTCCGCTGATGCCGGTCGGGATACAGAGGATCTTTTCACAGGCAGATGATTTTCGAGAAAATTTCTGAAGTTGAAAAGACCAGAAACATACATGGGTTAACGGTCAATAGGCTGATCTTTGTGAGGTTGGTCAGAATAATAAAATATTACTTCTTGACATCCAAAGAGCTTCAGTATTAGAAGTCACTTCTCCGAATGATCACATTCTTCGCCGAGTACATTATGTTTTGCGTAACTCTTGTTATCCAAAATGGGACCAACATGCAGGCTCTGGGAATGCCTCTTTCGATGAATTCATTTGAATTCTGGTTCTACGAATTTCTGATTTGCACTGTAATGATCGCGTTCTATCCGAAGACATGGAAAGCACAGTGAAAACCAGACGTGGGCAAGTGCATGATCAGAGTCCACGCAGGTATTAAATGATGGACGGCAGGCTTGTTCTACCGTGACCACTGTTAACTGATGTCCAGCTGGTGTATTTGAATACTAGATGTTAGTTTGGTGGACACACCGTTGTGATGCGATTTGTGGTGTTATAGAGAGCTTCACTGTATTGTCCCCGAGACTGGTGTCCACCCCATGATGACTACCCAATCAGGACCTTAGTAGTTCTCAGTTCGCCTACCTGAGCCTGCGTGTCATCAGCAACCAAAACATTATTCGAAAAATTTACCATGTCTGACAGAACACCCGGGGCGTAATTGACTCTGTCCTTAGCAGATTCACAGCCACGGTCCATCAAACCACAAGCTGACAAAATGAACACTGGGCGATGCACATCCCTTTAACCGAATTTAACGAATGTAGTACGAAGCGGCTGCTATTACCTGGTATCTGCATGAGGTTAAACACTTCCGCTCAATTGTTCAACAAAATATCCTCCCGGGAAAATTCCGTTACCCTGGTCTTTGTGAAAACGGGTTGCACGGTTGCACCTGGAAGATTGTGAATAGCAGTTAGACAGAATGCACCACTCGCGTCCTGTATCCTTGTATCTGACACGAAGTACATATTAAAACCCAGTAAATTCACCATATGACCAACTGCCCGTTCTTTTGGCTGTATGCAAACAATTGAGACACCAGGGTATATTTGCTTTGTTCTTCTGTGGGTAGGCTCCAATTTATTCTGAGTCGTCAAAAACTCGATAGTACAGGAACTGCAGCTGAAGGTGATGCGTGCACAGCATCGTGGTTCACTCTATTAACTAGGCCTGTGGAGGGAATTTTGGAAGGGACCGACCTTGCGTAGCGCAGTGAGTGAGGCGGTATGGCTTGTGACACCACTTGTCGACCGATATGACAGGGTTATTTTGGCTGCATTTTTCATAGGTGTAATTGGGCAGGGTTATTTTAGGGGATCACACCTGCACATTGCGACAATAAGAGCCGATTCCCAAAGCATTTGCTCAAAAGCTTAACGACGAGGCACTGGTTGGGTGCCGGAACACCATCGCATTAGTACAAGTCTCTTAGAGAACCAACCTTCGTTTATGTTCCGACCCGAAAATTGGAGGACCGGGAGATTGTGTTTGTCGGACACCTATCCACTAACCAACGTCCTAATAGAAAGCCTCTGGTGTCCGAAAGATACCTCCAGTGATTCGCAGAGGTGCGCAAACTGCCACAAGGTGATAATGCCCAGTATGTTCCTGGCAGCCTGGAAGGCAGACAACAATAATAACAACAAAATCCTTCCTTATTTCCTTATACCCTTCTTCCAGGAAATATATTCCTTATCATGAAGTTCCCTGTAATGTTGGACAGTGCCAGTGTAGGGGGGTGCAATATAGTACGTGACGGGCCATTTCAGTTGATAATGAGGGATTTTGTGATGAGTGAACATCATTCTGCGTCACCAACGGCCCCTTTTTTGAGTATTCTCGTACTATATCGTCCAGACGATCGGATAATGACAATGCTTCTAGGAAGTCAGTGGACGCAACCCAACATTGAGTTGAGCCAACCGTCATAAGCCATGTCTTGTAGCAGCGCAACGACTACTGCTTGTCTGTTCATCCGAAACATAAAATCCAAAGGTGCCTGAATTCATAAGAAGTAAACCGCCTACTGAGGTGTTTTTATAACGCTTACTTGAACAGAGACGTCGCAGTACAATACAGTCAGTGATCATCATTTTTTTGGCCGAAAGCTTGACAGGAAATTAATTTGTTGAGCTCGCACAAACGCGCGTTCATGTTGTTAAGATTTGCTTTGGTGATATCTTGGTCTGTAAATTCGGTCAAGCATTTCCTGGCTGTAAAATCTAGCTGTAAAATCTTGGTAACATTTGTTAACTATCGGATAGAGCCACGAAGAATACCCCAGCCTACAGTCGTCATAGATTTTAACTGCGCAAATGCATCACTGCCGGAAGATACGGGCCATAATATCCAGAAATTTTCAGGGGAGTCCAGCAATAAAACGTCAGTTTTATCTTCACATGCATTCCGTCTTAACATTCTGTAGTTTCCAAAACAATTTAACCCTGATTCATGGATTAGCTAAACACGAAAATCTTTAGTAGGGTAGGTACTGATACTACTTACCTGAATTATGTAATTGTCGCTCGCACTGGCCCAACCGGAATATCATTCGGATTTTCGTCTGTGATTCGCCGAGTGCACATACACCTCTGATTGGCCTAAAAATTGTGTCTGTGTCACCACGCATCCAATAAATGTGAAAAATCCTATGAATACCGACTGTCGCCTGAGAATGATCAGAACTTACCTGATGGTCGTAACACTTCAGTTTTATGCGTTTAACATTCAGGGATTCAAAGCATGTATGGTAATTTGGCAAAAAGGTTCACGTTGATAGCATGCTGTCATCGGCTTCCTACTTTTACTAATTATTCACAGGGTGATAGGACATATTTTGTATAATGACGATTAATTTATCCCAAGCGTCACAACAATTCACCAAAAGCCATTATGCTTGAGCCTCTGCGATCATTTCATCTCTTTTTATTTTATAGTGGAACATCTGGACACCCTCCTGGCATATTATGCGCCAAATGGTGAGCTATAAGTTACGTGCGTGTATATTGTTGCCGTGAGAAATATCACAAGCAATGCGTGCATACCTGGCTCTTAGGGGTAAAACTCATGCTATGTTGTTGTTCTACCTCCTAAAATGAAGCAAGTGTATATCATTATCACTTCCGGTAAAAAATCTCAAGAGATAGTACGAAGTGTAATGAGACAAAGTTATCATAATCGGTTTGTGGGCCTCGCCTCCGGAGTGATCACAAGAAGTTAGGCGTGGGGGAAACGCCTAACAAACTGGATATAAAACAATAGGGGTGATGATTCATGGTAGAAAATACTATGGCCAATCGGCCGATATGATCACAGTAGTTATGTAGTACGTGATAAACCAAGGGGCTTTGGAGCCATGCTCCGTCGAATTCACCAGGAACATTCGAGAGCTTAGGAACGTCCAATGTGGTATAGTTTCTTGCTACGTTACCCCGGACAGGGTCGCAGCACCCTCATTGGACTTGCACCAAGTTTTGTTGGGTTATTTTGGAGGCATGTATAATAGTGCTAAAATAGTTCAGTTTGAAGAGAGGACCGACACTGATAGTGTTGGATTGTGCCAAGTCATATGATGTTCCGTGCGACCTCCAGGAAATGTCTGCAAGCCTACAGTTGGAAAGTATACAGGTTCGCCTTTTGGTAGCCTTAGATCTAAACTTTGCCAAAAGGTCTAGACAGATATCGTGTCAGTCTACTGGTTTCAACACCAAGCCATATAGATTAAAAGTTGCTCACAAATTTATCTTTCATGCGTTATTTCAAAAATCACTACCTGAAACCACAAGCAAAAGAAGCATTACGCAGCCGTGACCCACGTTTGGCAAACATTTCACCAGCCATGCACAGGTATAACAAACGTCTTTTGGCGAACAGCGAAAGGGAATTTGGGGTCGTGAACATCCGATTTGAACACTTAGGAAACAGCGACTAACTGCAGCTGGTAGAAGATTGTACCTCTATTATAAACCTGAGTATACTGGTTGCCGAAATGGCCATGACAATCGCCCAGATGCGGTGCTAAACGCACTCTTGGCTGCTAGTGGTACCATGCATTTCAGGATCTGGCGATTCACAACGAAAGATTTACCCCCTTGGGGAGTTTCCATGTTGCGCAAGTGCAAAGCACTAAACTATTGCGCATGATCTGTACACACAGTATATCTGTCAGCATATCTCTGAATGAAGACCCAAAGTTCATGGTTACTTTTCTCCAAATTTAAGTATCTTGGGGATTAAGGACATTAAAATGAAGTTAGGCTGCAGAACTGGTTTGGTCATATAGCGTCCGGTGTATATCTGGTGTATGTACACTTATTTCATCTTTCTCCTTATTAAGCTGCCTATGTCACAGTTTGCACATAACCATTCCATTCAAAGTTATTTCAAGCGTTTACCACCTGGAAGCTTCACTGATGTGAGGGTAAGCATAAGCATAAAACGGCATTTTTCATGGAAAAAGTGTAGCAGTCTGAGCATCAGGTACGGCATACTAAATCCACAAACGTGGGACACAATTACTCTGAGATTTCACTTTATGAAGGCCCAAAATGCTGGATCAACTATCATATGGTATTATAAAACCTGCGAATTCAGGTATGCAGGAGCCAAGGGTTTAAAATTGCTACCCTGGAATCTAGAGAAGTCATTTGGAACACAGCCAGTTTTGAAATGTGATATGCAAGGCAACTGGAGGACAATTACAGTCAGGTTTTTAGCCACACTCATATAACGGTTTTATTCACAACCAAGTTCACCAAACGATTACAACACATATTCGCGCGCGATTTGATTGCCTTTCAAGAGTATTTGAGAGCTCGCGGATAAGTTTAGGTAAATTTTCGGTACTACCGAGGTGGAGAATTAAAGATGACACCAAAAAGCCCAAAAAGCACCCATACCATCTGAACGGGTAGTCAAGTGGCAGAAGATTTAGCGTTCAAAATCACACGTACGGATGTAAGCAGCCGTGCTACATTGGTTAGAGAACCGGCGCATGAGAAAAAGCACTTCTCATTCCAACACCAGGAGCTGCAAGCAAAGTTACGGAGGTAGCTTAATAACCAAAGACAAAGCACTGAATAATTTTGACAACCAAATCATGCGCTAAAAACTCGTTTTACGGGAAAAGTGACTTCCATTTGGAATACAAAAACGTACTGCCCAAAACTAGATATTCACCGAGGAATTAAGTGCGCGTTTTTTTACGTCTGGCGGACTACTCAAAATGTTTCATTGTTTGTCCGCTTTCCAATGAACTTACAAACAATCCGAGTAATAAGAATGTAGAATCAGGAGAAGGACAATCCAGCCAATTCGTTACACAATATAACTTGCGATCAGGTTTGGTTTTGGAAGAGGACAGCCGGCCGAGACCACAACAGCAATCAGAGGCTACCAAACAGGACTCACGGCATTTGAGTAATTTGCCAGCTGTTTACCGCATAAGTTCCAAGGAACACACACCATGCACTGACCAAACCAGGACCTCTGCCAGCTGGCTCAGACATAAACGGGGTTACAACTCGTCGGCTCTTCAGCACGTTTGCGAAATCTGGGGCGGAACATTTTGTTACTTTTCAGGCTTGACGATTCAAATAATGAAACACAGCACAACAAAACCCGAATAATGCGATATATGTGGGATAAAGTTGAAATACCGCCATAACCTACTTAAGCATAAACGGAATCAGCATTGTTCAGGTGCGCTGCCACCAAGTTGGCTGCAGTGCGATAATTGCGGAAAACCATTTCAATATCCCGCAGATTTAGAAAAACACGATCTTTCACATTCTCTTACAAAAAATCACCACTGCGCAATATGTGATTGACAATATAAGTTCCTGTCTTCTTTAAGGCGTCATGAACTCTCTCATGCTAACTGCAAGCGCGTGTGACATTTGCGGATTGACGCGCTCAGCTTCAATTTGTTTGGAAAACCATTCCTCTCTGCCGGCAGAGACGCTTGCATTGATCTAAATTTTACATATACATTTTACACAAAACTGCCTGCTTCACAAATAAAACCGGAATTTGCGTTCTGCGGAAATCATTTCCCGTCACACTGACATAATAAAATTGGATTTTGTACTGCGCTGTTTCAGCCGCAAAATGTTCGCAGGTTTGTTATATTTTTTTGACTTCCATTCACTTTGTTGAAATGCTATTTTACAGCAAACATAGAAGTTTAAGTGAAAGACAACCCTTATTGATCCTTCTCTAGAATGTCTAGGCAAATCTTCGAAAATAAACAGACACTGCCAGTAAATCGGAAATTCGCTCCGGTTTTCTAACACATGTTAAAAGAGCATGAGTAGAAAATGTTGAACCGTGAAAAGTCCAGTTTCCTACTCTCAAACCAACCAGCTGTCACTACAGCTAAGTCACGTGGGAGAACGTATCCAGATTTTCGTAGCGCCCAGAGAGACCTACCTGAGCACTGCACATGGGACTGTAATTTAGTCTAAATCAAACGCGTCCAACAGGCATAAATGGAAAAGTCCCGATGTTGTTCTGCTTAAAATGAACTTGAAATTTTCATCATTGTGACACTGCGGCAGATTATTCTCTTGAGTGTTTTTGGATTTTTGAAACCAGCGCTAAGTATTCGATTTGCAAACGACGTGAAATGATGCGGATTATATGAGAACATATTCAACTAGTCCCATAATCCAGCAGGGGACTTCAAAGATGGAGGAGAATGATCGGGCATTTGTGAGGTTTTGAGATATTTGTGCGAAACATACAAAGTCACCTTGATTTCTGAAGGCGGCCAGTTGGTTCTAATTCAAACGGGCGCAACGTAAGAATATTTCGCAAACATAGGAATGTCACCAGGTGGATTAGGCAATCTTATGTACGACGGTTCAGAAGTCACTGGGTCAGTGGTTCCCCCAACCCCAGTCCAAACTTTGATTTCACAGACATTCGATAACACAAAAGTGTCCTCTGTAGTAAGAAATATTACACCAATTGTTTTCCCTTAGTATAATCTGTTTACTTACTGTAATGTGAAAGTACTAACAACTCGTAGAAGTGCCCAGGATATTCTGGAAAAAGGTAAACCGCGAATGATGTAATATCTGTCGATTAGGAAGAAACTTTTTCAACAGATACTCAAAGAATGCGCGTGGTTTATCCTCAAAGAGCTCAAAACTCGTAGTATTTTACTGATCTGCCTCGGCTTAATAATTTGGGATCAACAAAAGCTGACTGCTCTGCGTTCATAGAGTTTTGCAAGGAACCTAGCATACGTTTCATGGCTTCCCGTCTGCTTAGCTTGGAAAAGAGGATCCGATAACTATTAGGCGAAAGTTTTTGCCGAAAAAAGAGTTTAAAATTGGGTCTGCAAGTGGTCGTTCGAATGCCCTTTAATTTGCGATTTGATCTAGTGAAATTATTCGTTTGTTTATTTGTCTTTTTGTATCGCCCAGGTTTTAGCAGGCCGGTTTGTACTATTGCGTGGACATACTAGCTCATTAAGTCCACGATGAGAGCTTTGGTATCATCCAGCTGCTGGTGAGATCGATGGGGGAGACACTTTCAAAACCACAGAGGAAGCTAGATAGTAAGGTGTCACTACTCCTTGAGTTTATTGGCCAATAATATATTACATTATTCCAACGACATGTGTGAGTTGAGTTGCATTGTATTTGAATCTTATGCTGCACCGCATCAGCAACATTGAAGTTCCAGGACTCTGGTAACCACATGACACTAAAACGATAAGCATTGCCTTCCCGGACGTTTCACGTGAGAGGGGGCGGTGTAGCAATCTGGAATTCGGAATTCACATTGAAAAAATTAAACAAATCTTGATGTAAGCAGGGTAAATGGGTCAAAATCCTTTGTGTACAACAACTTCAGCTAACCAACATAACCATAATAGGAAGCGTCCTCATCAAAATAAACAAAGACGCGATCTAAACCTGCACTCGGTAGGTAAGCACGTGCTGATATCCCTTCAGTGCCCTGAATTGGTTGGCTGCTACAACGCCTTGCAGGATACGCACGATTCAGAGTGTCTTACATGTGAAACCACGTTGATGGTTCCGTCCAACATAAACTGACACTTTAATAGCTGTCGTAGCATGATGTACCCAGTCGAGAGTCTACCGGATGCATAACTGGATGAGTTAGTTCCCTTGCTTTTTGGTAAAAAGCAGGGCATTAACCGGACGGTTTGGATGACATAGTTTGCTCAGTGAGGCGAAAAATATCACTAGTTTTTGGACAGCTTATTGCTGCCCTGTGGTTCACTATAAGGCACTGAATGATCAATATCGACTAATTGCTGAAAAAGAGCTGTCAAGCCACTATTTTGGCAAAACTGTTCGAGTATAAACAATCGTGGCCATCATTCAGAAACATCCAGTTCCATCCCTGATGGATGTACTCTAAAGAGGTTTTCAACCGATCAGTAGTAAAATATTGGCACACCCAGATATCTCTTATTTGTTAACCCAGGCCTATACGGTGACGCCTCAAACGAAAGCATCTAAGATGCACACAATTCTTGTCAACATCATCCAACCGCTTCAAAGATTGCGGCTCAACAATAGCCGTCGTTTGATTGCGGTCAGATTATTTTGTAGCCAAAAGCACCCTTCATCAACCGCATATTTGTGAAAAGTTTTCCGAGTTCGCAGAACAGCTGCTGTTAACCTGAAAAACGCAAGCTGAAAAAGGTTGTCCTGCTCTTTAGGTTCTCAGCGTGGGGCAGTAAGTTGTCTTGCGCAAGGATTCGCATAAAAAGCGTCTAATAATGCTTTGAACTGAGTACTAGATGCAGCGTCGACAACCGTCTGAGGGTTATTCTACGCAGCAACTGCCAGAAATGAGAGAAAAATTGATCATAAAAGTGTGCTATCTGAGCTCAAAAATCTTCTTACCATGTCCCCATCGTGTGTTAGCTAGATCAACGGTGAGAAAACTGTAAGCCAAACCCTTTCCAAACGGAGCATATGCAAGCATATGGTCTTCTCGAACTCGACGATACTCCAGGGGAGAAAGTTAAAGCTCCGCAAGATGCGTTTCAAATATTTTCGTAGCAGCTCGTTGGACACGCTCAATGGAGGTTACGTCCTTCTTGCGCTCTGAGTAGACAACCTGGTTCGCATATACAAGAAGCGGTCTGACACAGGCCCCATTAAGTATTTGGAAGTCCATGCGTGTAATACGGGAGAAGGTGAGCAGAATGGCAAATGCCTTTTGAGCCGATTTCTCATGGTGCAGGGAGGGGGTCATGTTTGAAGAGAGCCAGATACCCAAGTACTTTCTGGCATCTATCCTCTTGATATCTTCTAGTCCATTCTCACTATGCACGACAGAGGCTTCCACTGGGTACCCTTCGGATGACGTATGGACGCATCTTTCGTTGTTCAAAGGCAGGTGCCAGTCCAACGACCACTGCTTTGCAGCGCCTACATCCATTTGGAGGGCACTGGCTTTTGAATTCCAGGATTTCAAATCATCTGCAAAAAGTAGACGTAGACTTTATAGAACGTCTGGAAGGTCGTTGACGTAGATGAGAAACTGAATTGTTCCCAAAACAGAACCTTGGGGAACTCCAATGGAGACCAGCGCCGGGTTAGAATAAGTTGAGCCTACTTTCGCTCGGAATGTTCTGTCTGATACGAATGCCTTAATCCAGCGTAGAATTTCCTCTTGAATCCCATAAAACTCGAGTCTGTGGAGCGGCAGAACTTGTGGGACTCGCTCGAGTTTTTTTAAGGAGTCGAAAAATACGGCATCCGATATGAGCCGGATGCCCGTCTCATCCCGGAAGAACGGTTTGAAAGGAGTCCGTGTTGAACTGGGGATATCAAGTTGTTTGTAGTAAGGTGATCTATGACGGCCTTGAGGGCGTCAAAATCACCCAACAGCAAGAGACCTGTGAGGTGGTGGCTGGAGGAGAGTTGCTCAAAGGTTTGTTTGAGAAATTGATCATCTTCCTGGGGACTCGAAGTTCAACGGTAGATCACTCCAAGTAGAAGAAAATTGGTCCTGCGCAGCGGGATTTGGATCCACAGTGCATCCTAAAAAGGTGCAGGAGTGGCATCGGAGAGGAAAACCGGGATGGGTTGGCCGCATGTAAATATAAAGCAACCCCACAAACCCTCCCGCGCTTTTAGTCAGCTCGAAAAATATATTAGCCGTCTATCAGGATCTCCGCGTCAAAGATATCTGCTGTGAGCCAGGATCCTGTGAGTGCAATTATGGGCGGCTGTTCAAGGCATCGGTAAGTATCGCGAAGTTCAATGAAGAGGCTGAGGCAGTTTGGTAATAAGCATTTCAATACTGTCTCTGCTGTCTACGAAGTTGGGGATTGGAGGGGTCTGCTGCTAGGAAGGCTAGCAGATTTAATAGCTGCACGCCGGGTTTGAGTCCAAGGAATCAAAGGGGTATCTGCGGCGTACTTGTCTGCTTCTTGCCTTGGTGGATTTCGAGGGTTGCTTTTCATATGCAGGCTTTTTCGCCCCGTGAGGGATCCAGTTTGCGCGGACCGTTTACGTTTGGAGACGTAGGTATTTCTCTAGTGTGCAAAAATTTCGACCGCTGCTACTTGCAGTTCATTCAATAATGCCCTTTGGACGACTAGGTTTGCTGCTGTCCGAGGATTTAGAACAAACATGCGTTTGTTAGTTTCCTCGGGCATTTTGGCGCGGTTTGATCGATAACGTATCTTTGTGAGGCCCTTGTTTTGGGTGGCAGCACCATGGAGTTTTACCTTCGGTGGCGCTTCAGTGAGGCTCGTTTTCGCAGATGACTGCACCAACAGATAGCCAACAGCTTTTTGATTTGGGGAAGTATGTGTTTTTTCACTGCATTGATTTTCTTTCATGTTTTTATGGCCTCCTGACTCGTCTGCGATCAGCGTAGTCAACTGGGTGTACGAAGGATTTTCCGGTTCACTATTGTAGGTGTTTTCGCTTTGGTTGTCGGAAACATAGGCCACGATTGTGTCCACAATCGGAGAGGCCACTTTTGAAGGGGTGGAGCTGGAAACTGGCAGTTTCACATTCTCAGTGGCTGTAGGGTTTCAGCAGCACTCCCCGATGTCGAGGTCAACGCTTGTGGTTGATTTGTTGGCAAGCTTCACCGCTTGTCTCCTCACATCTGACCTGATCCAGCTCAGATGCTGTAACTTGGGTTAGGAGTTTACTTCTGCGCCTTTATCGTCTGCTACGGAATTAGGCGATGATAGCTATACGTAATTTTGACGCTGCTTTCAAGTGAGGATTGCCACCTCCCGAGCATAGCTGCCTTTATCAGTCGAGGGTTCTGCTGTGGCTTAGTAGAGGGTTCAATCCGGAAACGCGATCGGACGCCTCGGCGTGCTTTCACGGGCACAAGGGACATGGCTACCATCTGTTCGGCCATAAGTGTGGGGTCGGCTGAACTTCAGTCATGAGGAAGTCTGGTTCGCACCTCTTCCATAGGACTTCTCTGTCATAGATTTGGTGCCTCTGGTGGCCGATCGTCCGATATACGCTTGATCGTTGGGCAAGCTGCTGGATACTAGCTATCGGCTCCAGGATCTGCGGTACGGAAGGTGAGAAGAGAAGGGTGACCAGAAGCCCAAAGTTTTGCTTGCTTCTTTTTCCACGTAACCACTTTGCGTGAAGCAATCCGTGTTCGGGCTTTGGGAAGACACAGTCAAGGAGAGACTAATAAGTTTCCTTGTTGCGATTTTTCTGGCAAACGACTCCCGGATGCTCAGCATGATCTCCCTCATGCGCCTGTCTACTAAAGACGCTGTGGCAGTCTTGATTGCCTCATCGGTAACCCATATGACTTACTCTGCAGCCAGTGGACCCGGGGTGGATAGCGCTAGGTACCCGTTCAAGGAGAGCAGTTCATTGCCGACTATCGCCCGGGCCACTTGGTTCTTTTTGTTTGCTTCACAGAGAGCTTCATAAAGAAGCTTCAGTTTTTCGTCGAGTATCCTGATTAAAACGAAACATTCACGCTGGTCTTTCCAATTCATTAGTGGGGACTTGGTTTAGTTTTTGGTAGCGGTCCTTTTAGTAACAGAGTGCATAACACCCTTAAGTTAGAAGGTGGTGCACGCAAGCGGGTCAGGAGAGTTGGACAACTGGCTTATCAGGTGGTCCCGTAAACCCGTACACTTAAAGCGTCACCAGGCCTTGCAGGCGAGACATAGCATACCATGTCGCACATTCAATGGACGCCCATTTAGTTTACATCTGTTGTAGCCCAACGATAGCTGTAGAGATTAGCCTGTATTGTTCTGGCTCATGATTGAGACTGGGTGCATCGCAAGAGTTGAGTGCAACCTGACAAACGTTTTTCGCCCAAAGGGTATGTTGGAAGGAAAATTTGAACAAAATGACACGGGTTGACCCTGCAAGTAGATTGAACAGCGAGGGAATTCTTTCCAAAAATTTGCACCAGCGAAATGCGAAGCCACTTTCGAACGCGCCGCGCCCTTGTCGCGCCTACCATGAGATATTAAAGACCAGACAGGCCATGACCATCTTGACTAGAAAAGCTTAGTCTGTGCTTTATAGAGCCATGACAAAAACGTTCACGAAATCACGCTGAGACCCTCACAGTGAAGCGGGAGACGCAAACCTAAAACGTCTCTATCTATGGCCTTTGGTTCGTCTAGCGAACACAACTTTGGTGTTTCAAACTTCAGCGCACTTAAATTCACAACGCTGTGATGTCGTAACTTTGACTAGCTATAGAACGCTTTTCATCACATTGTCAGGCACATCAAACAAACCAACAACCCCCACAATTTCCAGATTTAATAAAACGTACGACTGATGTGAAATACCCCATCCAACTCCTCTTAAGTTTATTTTAAGGATTAGTGTGAATCAAAGACGCTTGTTGGAGCATTGTGTGAAAGGTCCATTTCACTTGGAACACCGATGAACACAACTTCACACACACAACCTTCATTTGTTTGACAAGAAAAGAGTGCTTATTTCTTCCTTCTAGGGCAAAAAAATCCTATGTTGAAGGTGAGCATTCGGAGTACAGCTCAATATACTACCCTTTTTTACATGCAGCCAAGGAAATATGATAACCGGATCAAGTGGCGAGTGTATCCTAACATCAATTCAGTCAAGTACTGTGGCAACTTGCACGTGTTTCGATGTGTTTTACCTGGCTGTATCTTACACTGACTCAATTAGTCGCTGTTTAGAAGAAACAAGGATTTTTGGACCAATGCCACCGTGAAGTGTTGCATCTTCAAAATGGCGATTTTTGGTTTTTGGGACTTGGAGTATCAGATCGCGGCCGGATGAGGAACAGGGCCTTGCATATGTTTTGGCACAGCCAAAGTATCCAGGTTTAATCCAGTTATCTCTATATCGCGACCAGGAGATCATATCTGCTTGATTGACGAGCATACTTCTCCTCATGTGTGATAGTAAGACTAGCAACAATTCACCTTCGCTCAATAACGAAGAAGTTCTACAGGCAGAGTGACCAAAGAAAAAAAACGTCTGGCGCACATTGAAAGAACGTGATTTGGTCCGATGACGCGGGTGGAAATTTACCATGCTGCGAACCACTGTTGTTTGCAGAGGAGCACCAGATTTACGTTTGCTTTTGACGCAACTCATTCTATATGAGCATCAGTAGCAGGATCAGGACGTACTTTCACAGAATTATCCTACAGAACATTATCATATGATTGATAATAATAATAACTCATAATAATATATTATATTATTATATTATTATATCAACAGAATATCCTCCTTCCTCTGAATTAGCGTTCTGAAAACCGCACTTGGCACCAATTCCAGTAGACTCTGGTTCAGCAAACACCATGTTAGTACACAGTGATTTACATTTTGCTCGTTCAGTTGTATCCAGCTGTGTAATGTATACAAATTATTTCTTCCTGTATCGGTAACCACAGGTAGGAACTAGCCTTCAGATATATTCCGACACCTTCCGTCGGAAACTCAGCAAAATCATGAGACAAACGCTGAAAGGTCTCCAAAACCCCGGCGTTCAAACAGCCTGTGACGAAAGTCATCTCATCCTTTGGCATGCACTTTGCACCCGAAAAGTGTAAGGCCATCCGCCTGGAAATGCATCCACCGAACACGCCACTTCAAATCCAGGCAAAGGCACTGAAGGTCACGGAGTGTTTTACGAATGTCGGAAGTTGTATAAGTTCTGGTTGTAGTGTGACAGATGAAGTCAATGCACGAACCTGCAAGGCTCGGGTCGCGTTTGCTAATTTGAAGCACCTGTGACGTCAAAGTGGTGTATCCCTGAATCTCAAGGGACGTGTGTATCAAGCTACAGCGCGGGCTGTTTTGTTGTATGGCTGTGAGACCTGGCCTGTTCGAGCAGCGGAAAGGAGACGTCCTCAGGTGTTTGACAATCGTTGTCTCAGAACCATAGCTCGTGTGGGTTGGTGTCTGCGAATCCGTAACGAGGCAGTTAGAAAGCGAGTTTTTGGTTGTGCAACGGGTACTTCCATTGAAGAATGTGTCCAGCACCAGAAGCTGCGTTGATTGGGACATGTGTTGCGTATGCTTAATAATCGTTTGCCGAAGAGAGTGCTGTTTTCTATGCCCAATTCTGTGTGGCGGAAGCAGAGCGATGGCCAACCCTTGACCTGGCAGAGGGGTATGAAGGAGATTACGAAACGCTTGGGTGCTGTCGGTGTAACTCGCCTTCCAGGATGGGGAGCACGTGATCCGCACTGCGCCTGGTTAGAGACGCTGCGAGATATGGCTGCCAACCGATGTCAGTGATGATCTTGTTGTCAGTTTCTACCCAGATTACCTGAATGAGGTGTATGGAGGTGTAGGTACTTCGGGGTGATTATAGCAAACTAGTACTAATTCCCTTCCCCGTCCACCGTTATTCTTTTATTCACAATAAGGCTCTGAAATAAATCATGGTTTTGCGGCAGCAAAGCATCAGTGTTGAACACTGATGTCATGCTGCCAATGATGATGATGATAATCCCAAAGGAAGTTAATGACTGTAGCAGTGTTGATTTTTTTAAAGAGCAGCAATGCAGTTAGTTGAAATCTCTGGTCCGCTGCCTCCTTTACGCATAGGCAGTGTTTTGGGGTCCGGTGAGAATAATCCTTGTAGAACAAAGGAAGTGCGAGAGAAGTTGTGTATACTTGCCGCCGTTGTCAACATTTAGAGCAACGTTATATTTAAACAATAGAATAGTCGCGAGTCACTAGAGTCAAAACTATTTATAATCTGCAATCAATTATATCTATGTTCAGCACTCGTGAGTCTTGAAAATCAAGCGAGGTTCCCTACAAGTCGTACTTGTCTGTAAGTTACGTAATATAACACAGTCTGCTCAACCCAGATGACGTGTCATATCAGGAATTTTATTGATGCTCTAGGGTTGTAAAGCCTGGGCATCTGTGTTGAGGTAGAAGAAAGGTGATTGGATTTGGGTACAAGTGCCCTCAAGTCATTGCCCATGTGCTGTGGAAACGTCAAGGCAGCAATTCTGACTTCCGAAGAGTGAAAGTTGGCAAAAGGTTCTATGCCCGCCCAGCTGGTTAGATGGAACTTCCGTGTAGTTGGACCTAGATCTTGTGAGGCTAGATCGGGTGACCACCTTGGGTTGGTCACGAGACGAACGGCCTAACCAGCTTGCGTGTTCCGACACAAATTATTTCTAGGCATAACGATTACCAAAACAGCGAGAATCTGTTAGCCACATGATGCCCGGCAGCAAACCAGCGCTGAATGTATCTAAACCACATTGCTGTTAGATAAATAAGGCCAGGGGCAATAACTGCCTCCTGATCCAACTGAAATTACTGTGTTGACCCTCACAGTTCACTCGTATCCTGCTGGATTCCACTGCTCATTCTTAGTTGACGCGATGGGGTAATTGAATTTTTGAACGGCGGGAGAGATGGGATCTTGCTCAGGTTCAATGGTTTCGTACAGGAAATTGTGTTGTCCACTCGGATACAGAGAGTGTGATTGCTTTTCCGGGAACGGCGAATTAGTTGTTAATGAAGACGCCTTTCATTGACCAACACCCTGTCTTATTGAACATTTTAGGTTGTGATCCAAAACGTGGTTTAAATACGAGCTACATAAAGCATCGTGTTATTGTTTGAGGGGGCATCTTGATATAGGGGTATATATGCCAATAAAAGATCAAGCTCTCAGAATTTTTTCGATGAAACCTCCTGAGGTGTTTAAGAACGGCCTGCCTCACACTTCCGCTTCCACAGATTTTAGAACATTAGGCGAAGAGCTGATAAGTATCATACCCTAAAGAACTGCACTTTCATGGTCAAAGAAGTCAAAAGTTTCTGTTCATCCGCAAGATAAGTGGGTGTTAGAGACGTTCCACGTACGGTCGAAAAGACAGATTTTATTGAGATATCGCTGTTGAAGCATGACCGCTTCATTCATCAGACCCCATGTATGAATTGTCAGAGGAATTTGCGAGACTCGTTGTGGTCATGGTTTGTACCTGAGTTCAGCACCATAGAAATTCGAGAGCAAACCGTTTGTCGGATTCCCAGTTGCAGAATGCAACATTAGTTAAAGACGGTTGAACAATAATATACCAGAGCAAGGATGTTAGCAATGGGATTACGGGCACAGAGAGCAAACCTGGTAACAGCTGTCACTTTGTATCTCCCCAAACCTGACGCACATACGTAGAGAAGGACGCTTTTGATGACTGTTATTTTTTCCATTCACACATCAAACCTAGGCTGCCCCATTACGGTTATTCCAATGCTACGGTTTGCAGTGACCTGGAAAGAGAGGAAAACATACCGGACAGCTTACAATCGGATCGTTGAACGAAACAGATGGAAATTTCATTGCTGCTTGCAGTGAAATGCAGAACGCATCATTCCTCAGCTCGGTGCTGAATTCTTGTCGTGAACTAGAAAGAGACCCATCCAAATTGATGAAGAGTAGGCTAATTGGAGTCCTAAGGATGAAAGTTGAGTAAGTGAGCTAAAACGGCCGTTACGGGTGTGTCTGAAAGTGGTGTTCAAATTGATGAAAATTGCGTGAAAAATCCCTCAAAACTGCAGGGCGAATATATAAGAGAAAATCAAAACCAACCAAGAGTGTGAGATTCTGAAGTCGGGTCCAAGTACGTTCAACGCCGACATGCAGAATTTTGCGAAAAATGCCGTAATATTGAATATTCTGGAGCGATATTCCGGAGGCTGAGTTCGGTCAAGCTACACTGATCTCTTAAAAACTTTTGATCCTGGTCACTTCCACCCTCCATTGTGTGCATCTTATTGCTCTAGTGGCCAATAAGCGCATCAGGAAGACCCGCTGGTACATTTGCCGTTTGACTGATGACTGTGCATTCGATACTGGTGTGAGCGAAATAGCCCACATTTCTACACAGTTTGGAGGCCAGACATGTGTGAAACGCATAAGACACAATCTTTTGGTTACTTTTGTATTCTTGGGTGTCAAGAATACAAACCATGTTTTTCTCGACAGGTTTAGCAGCTAAAAAATTCTTCAACTGAAGCGCAGCGGAGCATTTTTCCAAGCGATTGTAGGTATTTTGACGTGTGCACACTTATTTCTGTGTTACGTTCGACAAATCCCAGTTGTAGTATTTATACCTAAACGTAGAGTCCCTTAAATGATATTCCGGTGACATTATTGCAGATAAAGAAGCCGGCTTTGGGAATCAACATTCGCGAAAACAGGTGCTACGGTTCGGTGTAGCGCCGGTGTATAAACAGAAGAATCAAACCCCCACGCTGCACCCTACCATTTACATTAGCCGAAGTATACCGTAGTATCACAACACACTTTATTGAATCCAGCCACTTTCATGCAAACAGCATCACTAAAATAGTGTTCACTTGCTGCTCAGTTAAAATTAATGATGTTGTATGACATGAGTGATGGTATTACAATTATTGTATATTTATATATATATTTCTTCATATAAAAATGGATTCCGGCTGCTGTCCAGCGGGGAGAAACAGACTTGATTGGCATACCACTATTTGATTACAACACATAAAGGTTAGCAGGAGAACGGTACAATAAAAAGAGCACACTCAAAATGAGCAAATATCGGTTATTCTGAAGCTGAGCATCCATCCATATGATGCGGGGAACAACAACTTAATATGGGTCCCGTTTTACTTGGCAGTTGCCGGAATTCCAAGTATTTTGGACTACCCTACTTTTGTTGATTTCCAGAGCCCCATAATTCATAACGATTTATCTCTATGCGCGGAGACTACGCACATCAGCACTTTAGATCAACATATACTTACCTTTTGATGACGTGTGACACCTTGCACTAGGGAGGCACCCAAGTATTATGAAACCGGAAGCCATTTTGATGAACCTTTGGGGACACCTTATGCCAAGTTCCGGGCTACAGGTTTAGTGAGGCTAACCAGGTCCTACTTGTAACTGATTTCATCTCAAGACATTCGCTTTCGAGCTCTGCATGAGTTAGTTTGGCAGGCTTGCGCGTGTTTCGGGACGGAGTAATTTTGTTGTGTAACAGAGGAACATGCGTTTTTACTCCCCGGGAAAATATAGAAAATTTACGCTGAGGGAGAATTTATTTGAAGGATGTGGTCTAGAATCACCGATGACAAAGCGCAACTCCGCACAGTCGGCTGGCGGTTGCAGCGCGGTCAATTTGTTTCTTAATATCCTACTCCACAGTGAAGTTAGGTCATGCAAAGGCGCCTGATGTGCCCGGAACCAGTATTAGTTTGAATCAGTTGGTGGGGAGTGAAAGGTCCCGATGCAAATACCAACGCAGTCGCTCATAGCACATGGACCGGAAAGCTGCCTAATCGCGCTTCTGGAAAATATTTAGGTCAAGACGGCTGGGTTTAAGCGTATGGACTCCGAGTGAACCGAGAAACACGCACTATCCTCTTGCAGTTGGCAAAGTATTATAGGCTCATTATGAGAGAACACGACCATTAACCAGACGCGAAAAACAATTATCTCATGAAACGCATCCAACCACCAAACTAGGTGGTAGCAAAAAGATCAGCCCTCGAAGTCGTCAGCAACTACAGCTGGATTCCACCGCCGACCAAACTATAATGAGTAATATAATAACCATGAGCCGCAAGAAGGCATGCCCAGAAGATTGACAATGAGCCTTTAGCCCTATCAAATATGATATTTCCCCCGGTTCGCTTTTCACTAAATATGACACTTCACTGAAAATCGTTGTGGCAACGGGGACCTCAAACTACGGTGATCTGCCCTGCTGTGCTTCCCAAAGTCAGCAAAAAAGTGTTTTCACACGAGACTAGAGCCCTAACATCAACAGAGCGTCGCTGCGGTCAAAGAGAAACGGAGGCTTTTGCATTCGTGGTTGCAACGAAAAAAGTGTAAAAAAAGATGTAAGGCTGTACCACAAACCCTGCTCACAGATAGACGACCATACTTCTGGGATATGACTTCCAAGCGAGAGACAGTCAACCGCTAGCCTCAGACACTTTCCATGACACTATGTTGCGTCTCACTAATTGAATAAGACCAAAACAGCAGGACACCGTGTCCACGGAAGTTGCCTTGGATTTGGAAACGAACCCCTGTATGTCTGAATTGGCTCACACCTTCGTGGTGGCTGGTGTGACGGTTCGCTTGTTGCAGCAACAGATCACGAATCATAGCCACCACTACCCGCCCAATTGCTTACAAGACGAACTAAGGCTCCACCCCTAGAGGCATAACGCGCTGTCACAAACAGTCGGGTGTCCTGTGATTTGGGAGTAATCTGTCATTCCAAAAAGCCACAGCCCGGTTTGCGAAAGAAGTTCACGATCTGAACGAAGGCTCCAGCTCGCACTCAATTACACTGCCCAGAGGCCTACAGCGAGTGATCTGGAATAACTCCAAAGAACCTTTTCACGACCGCCACTACAATCCTGGAATTCAGGCCACCATTGAGTTATCCCGGAGCTCCATAATAAATGGTTGTAAGTTTATTTCATCCGAACCCACAGAAATTTGTCAGAAGCATTGTCAACTCATGTCCGTTTGTCGCCTTTTCATCTATGGTCAAATGGCCATTTGGTGTTTTTCATTGTCGGTGTAAAAACTTATTTCAACGGTCCAAAGCGTTGGATCTATGCGTACGACGTGCACACGAGCCGCTCCGACAGATATTTTGAAGACCCCATGTAAATACTAGGGGGAAACACTCGCGGGTGCGGTGAAGTACTACAGGGGATTCAGCCTGGCTCTATCAGACACTTCGTCGAGGGCCTAACGGAGCAAACTTTACGATCGCAAAAATGCACTGTTTTGATCAAGAAGCCAGTGCAGGCGCTGCCACAGTACCCTGTATAAAGACGCTAAATCAACGAGCGTTGTGGGGTAAGTTATTGAGCACGACGAGAGTTTTATAAAAAGTTAATCGATTAGCCTACCGGATAGACTACAAGGCAAGCAAAATCAGTGGTTGGCTATCCAGGATCCTTCGTCAGCTTAGTGAGAAGCACAGTATAGAGTAAACAATACAGTATCTAGAATGTCACTCATATTGCAACTTGCCGTAACTTTCTTGAGTTGCATTCGACCAAAATTTAATTAACATAGACTCCGGCTGAAATTTGGTCACGCCATGTATTAGCAATATCATGATCGTTTCTTAAAACTAGGCACATGTGCACCAGATCAGCTTATTAAGGCTCAACCATACTTGGCATCCGCGATCAGGTATCAACTGTGGCGAACCTGATTCTAAGTTCTTCCAGTAAACCCGAAGCAGAATTTGTGGTCAGTTTGCTTCACGATGTCATGAAATTCATCGCGGCGGATAAAAAGGGCTACGACATTTTACCAGATGAAATTGTCCTGACAAATGTAATACGGAAACCAACATGCGTACACCACTGTCTAATAGAGTTGCGCGTAAGCTGAATGGGGTAAATTTGTTGAGCCTCGTATGATAACCTATCAAAACACTGCCTCTTTATAAAGGTTTTCGGACTGTTGTCAATTTCTCCAGAACCATACAGAAAAACTTGTGACATCGTGATAATAAGGATCGGAAAATTCGAACAGATTCAAATTGGAAAACATTATGTGTGAGTTGAGGCCTACGATCCACCCATCAAATGATGTCTGGTTTGTCAGAGGCCTTGTGCTGCGTACGCTTGTCCGAATATACATTTACCGAAATCTGCGAGATCAAATTGAAGGAGGAAACTCATTATGCCAGAAACTATGGATTGAACTTTGACCCACAACAACACATGGTGGTGCACTAGAACACTCAGTGAAGTGATATAATGAACTTTTCCGGAATATATATGATACTTTACTTCAGACAGTGAAACACTGTATTCTTTCACTTGGACGGCTGCCTACACATCGCAGAGGACGTTTATTCTATATTGGCAGCAAGCCACGGTCAGTCCCCGATAAGCCACACCACAGTAAGCTTGTCAAACAGGAATGAGCTCCTGAGAAGTTTAACCATGAATGTTCCGTATAACAGTTTGAAAATACAATGGCTTTTCCCAAATGTATGTTTTGAAAACCAGCCTGTCAAGAAAAATCGTTAAACTTACAACATTTTAAATTGTGAGAAGTGCCCACGTGAAACAAAATGAACCATAATTTTACAGCTGTCGGAGTGGCGCAACTTTAAAAATCTACTTGGATTTGATGAGCCTGATCACCAATATATTCTCTGCATCCACCTGAAAAATGTGGCTGGTTCCTATGTCGTTCCGCAATACATCTGGTCTCGCTGAACCTACCATCACGTGTTTCCATTATTCATTTTTCATGTATAGCTCAGCTGTTACCCGAAAAATAAAGTGTGATTGGAATTTCAGCTTCTGGTGATGAATCACAGAATTATATATAGTTTATTGGGCGAAAGAATCAGATCTAATGTCTAACTACTAAAATTTCTCGCGGCCTATTACGGAGATATTGATGTATGCCATTTGGAATTTCTCACATTTTCCCACAATGTGAATAAGGCGGGAGTTTCGCCTTAGCCAAATGTACATGCATATGCGGTAAATACTCTCAGAAAAGAAAAACCTGAGTTGATTCAGAAGAGGACGACTGCCCGTATGCGTTCCAATTGCTCACCTGTAAAATTTGCTACACTGTCGAGGACGAAGTCGCCAAGTTATTGGATCAATTCAAAGAACAAAAAGATCAGAAGATGACAAACTATTCCGTTCTCCGGACTCCATCTCGATGACAAAACACCATGGTATTAGGATCCGTGTTTGAATGGTGAGCAAGCATATGCGGGTGAATACAACTGACCATATCATCATGCTTCCTACATACCGTGATCTCTAATGAAATGAATGTCACTTATAAACCGGAAGACAACTAACCACAACTGGTTGGGTATCCGCACATAAAAGGAGTTTATATCTAAACGGTGATCAAATGCCTGCCTTTCCTGGAATATTAGGAAATCCTGATGAAGGTAAACTAACTGGACATTACATCTTGAATAGTTGGTTACAGAAATCCATTTGACATTAAATCAGTGGATTCATCATTCTGCTGCTCATCAAGTTAGTGGAGTCATCGATACTCGAATAAAATTCTAGCCGGGCCTAACCCCAAATGTTGAGCAGATGGCTAGGTAAACAAATTCGTAAAAGTTAGTTGACATTGCCGTTTGACTCAGCTAAAGCAAATGAATAGAGAAGTATGTGTTACGAATGGTAGATATTACGTTCATTAAGATACGTGATAAATAGTCAAACTAAGTTGTGCGATTAGGTGTTTGACACTGACATGTGAGCCATATAGTGATACATAGCAAATGCTGCGGACTAACTTAGAAAAACTTTGCATGCCCAGATGAACACACCGTGGCAGCAGCCTATCCAACCTGAAAGAACACGTAAATATTCAAACGTGGCTACCGTATTCAGCGTTTGAAAAATATCTGGCAAGGGCCTGTACGTTTAGTTGTCTTCAGTCTCCATCATTCTATTCACAAGATTGCATGATGTTTCAGGAAGCCTTCCAAGTTTACACGCACTACGCACAGGCAACTTCTAAAACACCAACTGCAAGTTGCACTAAGGAAAGATATTAAAATGTGCATTATGATGGTGCGCAGATTCCAGGCAAAGCAACTAATCTAACCCCATCTAATACCGACAATCTCAGCAGCGGGGTGGCTTATACAACTGAGCTGGGTGATAAGTGTCATTCAAGTAAGAAATGACGCCTTTTAAACGGTGGAAAACGCGTCTCTTTGATGGGAAATTAGGGTGCAGTTCAAATGTGATCTCTAAATTTCCCCAGTAGATTTTGCAGTTGTTGTAGATCATGAAAGGCACATAATCAGCGCTCCTGCATTTTTAACATCGCATCCTTCGCGTTTGTGGGCGCTTAAAGCTTGTCCACCACATACTCAAAATGGTTTCTGTTTGAATTGGTTTATCCCTTCGACTAACCTCCCACCACTAAGGGTTTTCAAACTTTCTCAATCTGTTTTACATTCTATCTAATGCGATGAAAATTGCACATGCATTTGATTTTACTGTTTCAACATTCTCGAAATCCACGCAAATGCCACCCGATGTCTGCTGCCACTCCACATCTCCAACGACCAGATGCACAGTGCAAGGAGATAAGAGAATTGCAAGTCGCTGATTATTTTTTGGAGATGGCAACGGTTTACTAAGTACCTATGGTTAGATTGTTGGTGGTACCTCCAGCATATAGCATTGCATTTGATCTTGGTTGTCCATATGGCTCACTGCTACTGAAGGTTGTGAAATCGGAAAGTCAAGCACTAATAGGGATAGCCCACGGAATTGGATTTTCGACATGCGCCAGTATGTGCTACTGATTTAGCACATTTTGAACAGGTTATTAACGGATGCTGTGTTCAAAAGCCAAATAATTAGGAGAATGCATCAAACTTGATTTCGTGACGATGAACGGAACGAAGAAAAACCAGTAGATACAATAAATTTAATTGTGCCCCTGTCAACTGCAAGCATCTCACTGCGCTTGCAAGAAAAACTGGATGCTTGTGCGTAAAGTAAGTACCCAAAGAGTCTTCCGGCAATTTTTAGAACATGGTTTGACAGAATGTGCTCCTTAGCCGATGAATGCCCTATGTTTGCGAACGATCCGAAGTCTCTCATTTTAGATGCACAAAGTTGAAATGCGAAAACGTTTGTGCCACAATATCCGTAAACCACTGCAAATATCCACTAAATGAAGTTATCATAATGTCTACTTTGATTTGCTACAGAACGTTTGGGATGTTCCTGTTAAATGGTGAACAACCACAGCACGAGCTTAGGGCTTGTCAACAGCGGAATGCTTTAGCAGTTTGGGCGTTTCGAACGCTAGAACAGCATTAGCGCAAAGCTAGAATTACACACCATAGATAGTTTTTTGAGGGCAAAATTGCAATCTAATCTTATTTTGTACCGTAAAAATGTGTTGTTTTTCTTGGACAGATAATGCAGGGTAGACTCATCTTGCCAGCGGAAAACAATAATCTCCGGATATATACCGTATGACACACTATATATGTGGTCGCACCTGCCAGAGAATTTCCAGAGGACAGGTGAACTGTGGTGAGGCATATCAGGAGACTTATTGTGACGAAATACAAAACTTTGAGGAAAAATGCCCCTCAACGTGTTGGCTGCGTTCTACGATTGAGGGAGTGCCAAGTTCTGCTGCGGGTTGTAAACAACTTACGGAAAAATACCCCTGGATCAGTATACTGCTTGTTGTGGTGTATCATCATTTGCTCTTGTGGGTTCGGCATATTGATCATTCCCCTACAACATGGTGGCGAAAATTCATACTCACATGGCTTTTTCTAGTTCAAGCAAAGTTTGGGTGGGTCCAAATATACTCATCTGGTCCACACACACAGGAGTATACATACTAAAATATAAAGGTGTTAACAATGGCGTGGTTGAACTTTTGTTGGACCTTCGGTCTAGTTAATTCTTTGTTGAATGCAACTTTCAAATGGCACCGCAGGTTTTAATAACTCCGTTTATTAGGACACCACAGTACTTATTCCAATCGTACCATACATATATCTGATGAGTATTCCTTGCAGTATTTATGGATGGACATGCAAATGAAATTAACTAGTACCTATTTCCTCTTCCATCCCCTCCTCTTCCCCTCTTCGCCGCCGATAGAAGTACCTGCGCTACTGAGAGACTGTCACTCGAAGTTAGGTTTAGAGTCACCCGACATGCAGACAAGAATTACTGCAAAACTCAACGCAGGTCCCTCTCATTTGAACTTTCATGGCGCCTCCCGCGAGCTCACATATGGATTGAGGCAAGTAAAGGTTTTTCTACTAATCCCAATTGAATGAGAGTGGCTGGACTTGGCTGGTACATTGAGAAAATCTTGCACGGTTAGTGGAAGCAAGCGGCAAGCGAATGTGATCCTTCTATTTGTGAATTAGCTGCAACATTCACCGTTAGTATAAATAGTTTGCGGGGCTAGCTTCTTTGCTCACATTACCATCACTGAAGTATTATTTGAGAGATTCCATTTCTAGCTAAAAGGCGCTTCCGTAGGTCGGCAATAAAATTGTCGCTGAGAAGATCCAACGCTTTCACGTGTAAACCGTCTAGTTGTTCATTATCTGGTGAGTGACACACTGAGTGTAGAAATCGTGATTTCAATCCATGAAGATGGAAACCAGGAGCTAACAATATGGATGAGTTCTGTTTTGCCATTGTGATAGCGAGAACCATCAACACCTTCAGGGCCCATCCCTCAATGAGACACTGTACGCGCGGGAATGTGGTCCCTTTAGCATTCGCACATGGAGTGCGCATTGCCGATTATCCCAAAAAGAATAAAGTGCTTCTACTGTAACTTGGCAGTTCACAATAGATCGGCTCAATGGTAACTTAGTCGCACGAGACCATATGGATATGCGAAAAATGATTCGACTGATTGGCCGATTAATAATGAAGGTAGACCATTGGATGTTGTCTTCTGAATGCCCGCAACTTTAAGTCGTCTGAAAGGCACCTGCATCTAGTAAGCCTTGGAGTATGGCAGTTTTTGAGCATGAAATAAATGTAAAACTCAGGCACCAAACGATTCTGCCAATACCGACAATCGTTTCATTGTGGACGCTACTGTTTGCGTCTGCCCCTTCACTATTAGTTGGTCGGCAATTTAAAACAATGAACGCACATTCTCTGACGTTACACAAAACATTTAGTGGATATTGTTGTGGGACATAAGACGAATTTATTCAGAGTGTTTTCGGAAGCATAATTCTGTCAACAAATTCGTCTGGTTCCCTTTCGTCACGAGCACCTCTGGACTATTTCCCACCTTCTGTATTTGTATGCCGGCAAAAACAAGCAGTTCTGTAGTTTTAAAAAGCGGGTATTCACTTTGCTGCGGTAAAAGTCAGCACATCAAATCACATGGAACCCGTAGTTCTCTACACGTGCGCATTCTTCATCTCAGAAGTATGCTTTGCCTCTGATTCTGAATCTCGTTTGCACTATGCTGGATACACCTTCAGAATCCCCAAGGTAGTCAGCTGATAAAGACGGTGACTGCATTTTTGTCTTCGTTTTCACTCTTATACGATATGTACCCAAATAGCGACTCGTATCTTGTAGCCCCGAATAACTAAGGCTTACCATCCTAATCTGTGTACGCGCATTTATTCTACCATAGTCCTCAAGATTCACCTTAAACTGCAGAGTTGGGAAGGTATAGCACTACCACGTCACTTTCCATATTTTTTGGACGTAAGTTTTATTTCCGAATTCCAACGGATGGTGCTACATTTTGTGGTCTTATACGGACCCGCCGTCAGTACCGCTACTATCGAATTTTGAACAGAGTGTAGTTTCACGCTGAATTTGATATTCACTTCTCTATCTGCCAACAGTCAACTGCGTCGCCATGGGCGCCGCAGATGGTAGCATCTTTGTAAGCATTTCTGCGGCGGTGAACAATAAGAACAAGTGAATATAAAACTTGACGGTTTATAATTTTGCATACAGGGCGTGGCTCAACTTTATTGCCAAGCCCTTCGAAAGATTGACGCAAAAAATATTTTTCGATTGTAAGCAGTGCCCCCCTTCGGAAAAATTGCAACTTGGCCATCCTGATATACCAACGTTCACCTGACACTTACAACTTGGGTTTCTTCGGCAAACAATTTCGTTACTAATTATTTTGAGATCAAAAGATACAAAAATGTATTTTGCATGTATCTCTTATGGTGATATTTTTGAAAGCAGGACACGGAAAGAAATTTGGAGCAAAGTCAATTTTATCATACATCAATGCCTAAAACGGGACTACTCTTGAGAAGGAACATATTCCGGCGTCAAGATCCCTCCATTACATTTTATCACTTGCTTGCTACTAAGACAGTCTGGATAATCCATAAAAGCGACTTCTTTTGGCAGCGTAAATCATATTCTCCACAGTGTAAACGCCACAAATTTGTGTTGTGCACGTGACTTTGTGTGGAAGTAAGTGTAGTGGTGCCTGCTGCCGAATTTTAGGGAACACAGATATAATTTTTTCATGGTTTCCCTGATAATAGAAATTGCGCCCGTAATCCGTGCTGCGGTATGATTTCGACAAATATAGTTGTCCAGCACATAATGTCATACGCTTGTTGGAAATACATATGTGCACTTGAAGTTTGCGTTGAATTATTTTATTTTGAGCTTCATCGAAAATGCAAAATGTCATTCGTTCGCCTAAGCCCTAAACTGTGGAGACTATCCAGTTAATTTTTAAAACTGTGTGTACGTGACCAGACGTTAGTCAACTCACAAACGTACAGCTAGGTTTTGTTTATTTGTGTCTACTTTTGTGTATTAAGTTGCGCAGACATGAAGTAAGGATGAACGGGAAGAAGACGCGGCGTATTGATCATCACAAAATACGCCCCATCACTTCTCCCTCAGAGTTTTACGCTTTGAAGCGTTTAACGTCCGCGTTACATTCGCACGACTAAACCAGTGCAGATCTGATCACCGTTACGTTAAAATACCTGACACCACAGAATATGGTTTGAGGATGTCCATTTCCGCCAGTCATACCTACCGTCTGGTTTTCTCCTTCTTTCAGCGCCCAACGTGCGCTGGTGGAGTACTGTTAACACACTCACATTGCGTGTCAGATATCCGGAGATCAAACTGCAACACGACCATTGGGTATTCACTGCTGATGAGCTCTAATAAGAGCAAAACTCAAGAACAGTGCTGCTTACCCTTTGGTATGGAATCACCAGAACAATTACTCCAGGACACAACGACGACCATTCATACTCTAATCTGTCCGACAAAAATATCCTCACAAGTTGTAATGCGTATGACTCTGTTCCTCCACATCTCAACGGAATATCCCAGTTTATGGTCTCTATAAAAAGCAGCCTCATAAATGTTTCACATGATAGTTAAACACTCAGAAACGCACTCAGTCTGTATTTTTTTAATTCGATTTCTGCCTATTTTTACTTGTTGTATGTTCTCTTCACTTTTGCAAAATTGCACTGCTTGCTGATAACTAATGAGTGCAAAAAATTGCCTGGCCTTCAATGAATGTTTGACTCAACACTCTTACTGCGAAATTTCGATGCGAATTTTGGTGTGTCGATAAAACCGTATTTTATTACCGGATTGACCCAGCAAACACATGTCGAGGACATGGTAATCAGGTTTTCAAGCTGAGAGAGCACACTTTGATTGGGCATTTTTTTCTAATTTCGGGTAGTTGCTGCCTGGAATAAACTTCCTCCGACGATTGTCGACGCTCCATACAGAACCCAGTTCAAAGCACTATTAGGCACTTTGTTATGCAATCCCTTGCGCTAGCAAGCTTACTGCCCGTGCTGAGATCCTGAAGAGCAGTGCTACACCCTTTTTGCCTGTGCGTTTCAGGTGAATAGCAGCCGATGAACGACAAGAACAAACCCAACCCGGCGCGCTTGGGTGAAAGCCCCGATCCTGTGTATCAATCCGTGAATCCGAAAACAAAATCTTAGCATATTTTTAAAGAATACACACAAGTAGACCTTTAGCACCTGGACTTCCGGAAAACGCTCAGATTTTCAGGAAGCTCTGTTAAATTTGCTAAGCAAGTGTCTGCACGTGGAGCAGGCCCAGAGATGATTCAATTGAATAGCAAAAATACATTAATGTGATTTTCTTCACACCGCTTGTCTACCCGACCAGAGAACGTATCCGTTCTTCTCTGGTACTGCGATGAACTGAGTTGGCTGAACTCGCCAAAGGGGTTACAACGATAGTTTGTTGGAGTTCATGGTGAAGGGCAATGGTTACTAATCAAAGGTTTTGAAGACATGTTTCTGTAACAAACGATCCATTGAATTTTATCCAGTGGCACTGCAGGCACTTCCAGGAATGTGAATTATGCCGAAAATTGAAGAAATAATAATCACATTCCAAGAAGAAATATGCCGGGGGTCATTCATTTAGAATTAGTAAATAATTAGGCGTATCATGGATTAATTGAGTTGTTCATGACCGTTCTCGACTTTGAAAAGGCTACACATGCACACCAATCCGCGCAAATGGGGTCTATCAAAATGGCACGTAGCACTCTGTGTCTAGAAGCGGTCAGTTTGGAGCGTATTGTCATTTCTTGGTCAAGAAGTAGAAAACGATTTGGAATTCGCAACTTTCGCAGCTCCTTGATGGCTCATTCTCCGGTGATGACAACGAGTGCTGACATCTGCGAAAGCCTTTCAGTGTCAGTATGTGTATCTTTCTGCGGGGCGTCTCAAACCATTCGCCTTGAAGTTAGGCACGAAATGTTAGAGTGCTGTTCTTGATGATCAGTTGCGGGCTTTTCCACAAGCACAGCCAGCAGTCTTCATTTTTTGTCCTCTGACAAGTGAACAAACGAACCTCCAACCACATCTGTGGATGCCGAGTTAATTTGCCAAATATTGTCATTGCGTTGTTCCTCGGATGCGCCAGAAGCATGATGATGAGAGAAATAAAGATAAATTCACTTGCTGGCGTTCATGATGAACAGGTGTAGATGAGGCTTACTGAAAATTACTTAGAGTAGTCATTTTGCGCCGTGAATACTTAGCGTTCCGGGCGTTCGAAAGATTAAAAAAATGTGACGGAATGCAAATGCATGTGTTTTGTGCTTGTGCATGGCAAAACTTAATTAGTTACATTTCTGAAAATGACACATTCGAGCACTGTAAAATCCCCGACAAGATATTTGAAATAGAGTTTAACATAGCTAGCAGTATGTTAGCCAATGTGTATCAAACGACCACGAAGCTGTATACACACAACGCTGTGGACAATGTCAAATATTATTGGAGGTCTGCATTAGGTAACCGGAAAATTCACATATTTACCATATTGACCAGTGTTTTTCATATTACCGATGTAATGGATAAACCTACTAGGTTACAGAACAACTTAAATTTCAGTTTGAAAATTTCGACTTACAGAAGCGAGACTCGTCATTATAACCTCAAGCTTCTTTGCAAAAAAACATAGCTTCCAGGTAGGTGACGATTTTTCATGGCATCGTTTCAGCAGATCTGCAACACTAAATTGCATGTCAACCATTGAATAACTTCCGCCATTGCGGATACGTCTCACGGTTAATCGGTTGAACCACAGCGCATCTCACACAGCATATGCTCACGATCATTTTACATCATAGGTACCATTCAGGCATAATCGAGTATTTATTGGGTAATTTTGTTATCCCCCATACAAAATGCCTGCTGTATCAGCACACGACACAGCCCATTGGACAGAACGAAATATCTTGATGTTGTCAGTGATCGGTTATGGAACAGTCATTCATTTTAAACCAGCTGTTATTATATTACATTACATATCATCGCACGTTAGCCAATCGTTCTACTGTGGGAAAGGAACGCGTCTGTTGCACGAAGAACCAGCACCCGCTGAAAAACCTATGAAGATGTGACACATTTGTCGGCTGCGCCTTTGGATAATTGTCATCTGCTGCAGGTCATTTATGCCAAGAATGCACGAGAAACCAATACAGGAAATATGACCAAAAGATATCAACGGACATTACGGTACTGCGCAATAAGCTCATTACAATGACCTACAATCTGTTATGCACACATAGCAGTAAAGTTTTGGACAGTGAACGTGTCCCATGAATCACACATCTTGCTCTTTACCTAAGTTCACACTTCCACGGAAGCGTCCCGGAAACCAATATTCCGACATATCATTGGTAGTTGTGTTTAAATCTTTGAGCCTGACGCTGGGTTCTCCTCGAAGAACAGAATATAATTTTCGTAATATGTCCAGAAAATCCAAAGGACATCCCGACATTAACGTTCTAATATTATCTTAATATGGGTCAGACAAACAGCCGGTTAAATTCAGTCCGTCGACTAACTCTTAGTCGATAAACGATAATGAGCGTCACCTTCTGTCAGGGCCACTCACACACTGATTTCACAGACGGATACTTCCAGTTTCACGAGCTAATTTATGGGAAATGTTGCCACAAAGCCGTCCCTACCGCGGCTTGGCAAAGTATCGCTATTCGTATCAGGTATGCCGGCCCACCCATTGCTTTTATTGCAACACGAATGCCCCTGCAGTACTTTGAAGGAACACTCTTGTGGGATTTGCAAAGCCCTCTGGCTTATGGCAAATGAATGACTCCATAATGGAGGCAGATTAAGTTTAAGGTTTCCCAAAAAAAAGTGTCCCACGGAAATAGTATAGGGAAGTACGATGGAAGTAATTCCTCTGCCAGAGAAGGTACCTATGAATAAAGAAACCGTGTAAAGTGCAAACCCAGGCGGTTTCCGGAAGGACATGTTTAGTCAGCTGATACCATCATGGGCATACTTGACGAGCGAGGATCTGATTATTCTAGGTTTTGTTTCAAATTTCGTGGGTTCTCGGTTATCTCTCAATTTGTCTTCGTGAGCTCTGAACGCGATACTTACATTCAGCTTATTCTATAGTGCGTGCGGCTGTTAGCAAAATCAACCTTCCTCCCAGGAGTGTATTGGTTACGTTCAAGTGACCTATAGCAAGGTGCACAATTCAACTGGAAACCTGCAAAACCACTTCAGCAAAAACTGTAAAGCCTGGTTAAAATAGTGAGTAGCCCTTTGGTCGTTAACTTACGAATCCACCGGAATTAGAATATTGACGTCCCAAAATTTGCTTCAGTTGTCTTTCAAATTTTTGTCTTTCAGTTGTCAATAAAACAATTTCGTTGCCTTCTCATATGACCGTCGTAGGTTTTTTTTCAATTTTGCGTAGCGTACGCTCTGCTTTTGTTGCTGGAATTGGATAGGCTGTTCATTCCCGTTCGCTTTACTCATAGAGTCACAGATGACAAGAAAACTGTTGGGCAAATATCCATCTTTATGGTGCATTGAAATGGTGGTCTGTGCTTTCATTTTCCTGAAAACCAGGCACAGAGCCATCACATTGATTTTGTTTTGGCACAAACGATTTGATCTGATTGATTGTGGTTGTGAAAGATAGCAGTGTTTGATTGAATCTTCCGTGGTCTGCAGTCTCAATAAGGTTGGGTCATATTTGTTGACAAGAGTTCCGCGCATTTATCCACTGTACTATTCATCTTTTGTTGAATTGCCATTTTGCTGTAGGCCAAGAACCATCAACTCTTACTGGAATGTGTGCCGCGATCACTCATGTGGTTGGTATCTTGGGATGCGCAAAGGCTGAGTACCTATTTGGACGGCTCAACAATATTTCATGTGACTTACTCAAGCGGCCAAATTTCGCCGAGTGTAATGCCATTACTGAAGTATTGTGACATTGTGGCGCTAGACAAATGATCCACATTTTAGGCGAATTACCTGTGTACAGTTAAACCGACTTTCGCTAAGCAGCGGTCCCCACCGTGCACGTTCAAGTACCCGCACTGTCGGGACAGACCGCTTTAATGTTTAGAACTTCTAAATGACTAATTGTAAAAATTTGTTTTTATGCAGTTAACCCCGAAATAGTGTGTGTGCGAAATGGTATGTGGGCAAGCTGACGCTTACAAAACTGGGCGCTTATGCGGGTCCCCAAAATGATTGTCTACTGTTTAAATCAGTAATCTAGTCGGAAAACTGAGCACACCTACACGCTCCAACCAGAGGGTATCTTCCTAGTATGTACCAGTAAAACGGTCAGCATGAAACACTTGTTATTTGAGGTGAAGTTTGAAGATACGCGAGCTTAAATTATTCGAGAAGATCTACGGCAGAGGCAAACTTCAATTTTCTGGCAAATTGACACGTGCTTTGCCGCGCACACCGAAAGCAGACCAAGACGTTGCATCCAATTCTTCAGCGCCTACTGTCTGGACATTACCTGTGCTCAGTTATTGCTACGGAGGCTGATCGGACGCAGCGTTCTTCGGACGGTACCATGATCAATCGAAACGCCGTGAGTGTGCGTTGCAACAGATGCGCCTAGAATGCTCTCCAGAAACCCGTAGCACAGATATTTTGGAATAACTAGGAATCGCTAGCAGATAATTTCGAGCGCTTTTCCAACCTGAATAAGTCAGGATTCCAAAACGTTCGTACATTCAGCCTGAACATTCCAAATTTTTGCCTTCGCGAAAACCACCCATATCGTTGCGTTCAGACATGTCCTCTTAGCCACCTATATTAGATGAGATTGCAAGTAAGCGTTCATTAAGATTTCCAGTCCTGTTTCATGAGTGACTAAGAATATCCGAGTTAGGTGAATTGATGTAAATGAATTTCGTAAATCACTGCATCGCATGACTATTATGCCTACTGGTCAAACAGGAGGAGAAGCCTGCACTGTGGAAACACTATATCAGTTGACGAAGAAAAACATCCACCACGGAAATTTGCGTCATCTGACTGACCCACTAAGCAGCAGTTTCTCTTACAAATATATATGGTTACGCATGGTGGTTAGAGTAATAATGGCATGCGCGTTAAGGTTTAAAGCTAACACGACCAAGCAACAAAGTAATATGTGGAAGGTTATTTAATTTTGATGTGCCATTATGTGGTCTCGGAAATCTGCAGCCGAGCACCCCGATTTATATATTGGTCAGGCGGTATATTAAATTTTGGTTCCACTAGTGTGCAGCCAGCGACGCAATTCCTCAGTGGATGGTCTGAACCCTGGTCACCGTGCGTTTCGCATCTATATCGCCTTACAAACTAAACCTCAATTACTGAATAGTGGATCGAGCGAGTCGACAGATGTAAATATCAGGATACTGACAGGATACTGACAGGCAAAGCATACCAATTGGGGACAATGGGAACTGGAACCAACCGCTGCGATTGTCTGGGTAAACAACTGAGTACTGTCCTCCTCATCTGCACCACTCTGCATATAACTGCTCCCACAACCCGACAAAACTTTCCGACACGATTCGGCCAAACACAAAACTTGCATCAAAACATACATATCAGATTATCGTGATTATAAAGGGAAAATTTCCCCAATGGCGAAAATGCACAGCAATAAAAATATCAAGAAATTTCTTGAAGCGCAGATTTCACAGGTGTTACCGTGATTAGGTCCATTAGAAAGACAAGATTAGGTGTACAGCCTTTCATAAATGACGAAATAAAATGTAAGTGATTTGATTCAATCTTTGGTTTTGACTCGACGATGCACGTAAATGCTGGGCCTCCAAGTTGAAATGTCGACTGGATCTTTCTAAGAAGGCACAGCAGTTCGTCGCTTAGATGTCCATTTATCGAGGTTCAAACAGTATTGGACACTCAACCACCATGTCAGGTGGAGAGTCATTGAAATCCAAGCACGAAATCTAGCACATCAGTAATTAAAGAAAAATAATCACCTCCCACGTTGAACATGTGCTTTACAGGGAATAAACCTGGAAATATTCCATTCAATAAATGGTCCAGATATATATGTTGACTGCCTGCCATTAAGTGTTTATTATGTATTTAAACGAGTGATTTGTACCAGGCCTGAAAACACCAGTCAGACCCAAATCCACATGAGGTCTGCGAGCACTTCGGCTTCCGACCTGACAAACTCACTTGGCACCGAACCACGACTGCCAATAAAACGTACACATTCACCTCTCCTAAAATTATCATTAACATTCTCCACTGGACCCGGAAACAGAAGGTAAACGGGTGCTGAATACCAAAAGATGCGTGCGGTGACAATAGATCAAAACACATGTGTTTATATTGCGATCAATTGAGTCCATCGGATGTGTTCGCTCATAGGTGTCTATAAGTCTACTTTTGTCAGAAAAAGTTGTCCTATAATTGGAAAGAAAAGATTAACAGGTTGCTCCGTATACCGTAAGCCGCCAAGCACTATGACGTCCGTTGGTTGATGCTCATGGGTGATTTCAATGTAGTCGCTTGGGAAACACGTACATTCTCATATTCAAACGAAGGCAAGAATAAATCCAGCACCGCCGGGCACTCAACGGAGGTCTTCGTTCTCTACTTCGTCACAATATCCTACGAATTGAGATAAGAGATGATAGTGTCACTACGAAACGTTCAATGGTATAGTGTGGTTTGCCATCAAATTATCTGAGGTTCAAGTATTGAAGTTTGATTCTATGAATTTATCGCTGTGTAAACCATAAGTAACTAGTTACATATAGCTGCCCTATTTGTAACACACGATAGGAACTGAAAACAGGCCAATATGACTGACACGGCTCCTGTCCGTCGAACTGGACCGAGTGGATCTTAGCCCTGACAATTTCCACAATAGTGAAAACGGGATTGACATACCGAAAGGTACTTTGGCTTTTGGGATGCTATCCAATGGTTCCACTAGAAACGAAGAATAAGGGATACAATGAGTGAATTCAACGACAGGGGGTGTAATAACTAATTTGAAATTCAAGGAAAAAATAACCCCAACTCAACCATCATAGCTTGTTGTCATTCCACAGCCATGTGAAGAAATTAAGCGCGGTCAGTCATGGGGTATCCTAGCAAGACACGCGATATTGCGGTTTAATCGGAAAATGATTGCTTGTTATATAATACTATAGTAATAATAAGGAATGCAGCGATTTTCCCTCCTCATCAGTTTCAAGTGTCGTCTCAAACATGGCAGAATGTTGACAAATACAAAGCAAGACAGACTGACAACAAACAACAAGCTGTGCGCGAGACGATCTCCTCATTATTGAAAAGATGAATCAAGATCTCTTCGCGGTATCACCCTTAAGTTGAATAAGCAATCAGGATAATGAATCACCTTGGTTGAACTTCCAGGTAATGCCCAGGAGAAAAACAAAGGTTAGCTGGTTGTAACATACCAATGGAATGAACATATGACAACATTTCCGGCTGACTTGAAGTGTTTCGGCCAACCAGAGAAAAACCTAGAACAGTGGAGTTAGATTTTTCATCCTGTGCACTAGCAAGCGGCCAAATAGACTATGCCCCATCTGTGTTGAGGCAACTGAAGTTGGCTGTCATCCGGACGCTTGAAATGGATCGGCAATGTACATTTCGAGCAAGAATATGTCCATCAGTTTTTTGGCCTTGAATTCCTTGACATTTATTATAGGGCGTCCAAACTGTTTGAACTAAAGTCGAAGTTGCGCACGTCTTGTGCGTGAATTTTGTTTCCCGGCGCAGGTAATACGAGTTCCTGCTATGGGCCTCTGGGGGCTTACAAGATCAATACTCCCGACTACTGCAGACCGCTTGATGACACACATGAGCAGCCTCTTCTGAAGTACTTGCCACCGTTAAATCGCCTTTCATTACATTTTGAACGCGTTCGTTCATGTTGCCTGCAGCACGGATCAGCGGCTTGTGTTTCACAAGCTGGCTGACAATATCAAACGTATTTCCCCTGGATTTCGCTATGAGTAAATACTGTTCGTATATGTTTGGAGCAAAATTGGCGGTGAGGATGTCCTTCGATGGGGTTTCGCAAATGGGGCATACCACACTGATTGACCGTTTGCATGAAACAACACAGGCCGCTCTTAAAAATCTTAACTGATAAGTTAGCTTCGAAAGGTCGTTGGACTTTAGAACAACGGTGCAGGTAATCATTCGAGTTTCACTGAGAAGTTCAGTACTATTGCAGGCCACAAGTAAAATTAATTTAAGCCACGGCCTACGCGAAGTTTACTTTATCCTGCAGCTGGACACTAACCCCGGTTACCGGATAACTTTTCCAAACTTGGGAGACACAAGGGAACCGTGTTGGTCACGTAAAATTCCAACACTGAAAGAATATTAAATATCAAAGTAAGCACATAAGATGCTGCGTTCTAGAATGCATAAAATGGCGATGAAATATTTTTGTGAAATAAAACGACCTACGGATGCCCATCAAATTTATCGCAAGCTGGGGATTAGATATTGTCTTCATATTAACTCACGGAATCCCTATTTTAGTCGAAGTGAGCTTCCATAATGATGTCAACATATGCATACAGCGACAAACTACAGTGCGTTTGCCTGTCAGGGTTCACGAGCGTCTAGTATACCAAAAGGTAAGCTTACGTAATAGTTTAGAAACGTTCCTCTGGAAACTTGCACGCTATCTAGGAGAAGTATGTAAGACCATTTTAGCACGTGAACGCACATGTGGGTAATCAATCCCAGAGTTTTTGGTTTGACCAACAGCATTCCGTGTACAAGACCTCCGGTTGGAGATTGGCGGGAAATGGGCCTTAAAAATTCTGTTAGATTATTTAATACAAGGCATACTCTGAGTAAATGGCGAGGTATTATTCCGCATATTTGACACCAGACCTTAGTTAAATAAGGATGCGTGGTTCTTGACTTGGAAACATTCGACGACCCTGGCAAATTACCAGACACGTTAGGCCGTTGACTTGAGAGTCACATCATTATGCTCATGGAATGCTTTTGTACTCACGTTCAATGCAAACCGTTGTAATGTTTGACACACCGGAGTACCACTAATGATTTTGCACATGAACTCAACTCTTGTAATTATCGGCACGCATTCCATAAACATTTTGTCGTATTCTACTGTGGGACTATTTTATCATGATAGTTACTCATGTCCTGACTGTGAACCTATTTGGGAATTTGGCAGAATCCTAGTTAAACGTTGAGGACAATCATCCTTCTAAAATATAGCATTTCTCTCATCAGAGGCGCACGTTCATGCATATTCCGTTGGCGTGAACTTAATAAGTATAAAATATCTATTGCGGAAATCCAAGCTGGGGAATGTCCCAGAACGTGTGACGATTATCAAATCATCTGCGATTAAAAAGCCTACAAATCCGAATTCCTGTAATGTGCCGAAATACTGGTAGCCATGGTGAACTAATTGGTTGTCGATCAGGTGGTTGTTGAGCTGTTCGCCGTCCTTAACAGTTGCGTTGCAAAACGTTTCGTCATCACAAGTGCAGATGCCATCATTGCGCAGTTGTGTGGTGGGCAAACATTTCAACAGTCACCTGATCATCAAGCAATAATTATAGCTCTAAATCGAGATTTTGCTAAAGAACTTGTTGCAATTTGGACGATATATTAGGCGCCAACTATTGGAAGTAGGATTTGAATGAGTTTAAGGACGGAAGATTTCGGCGAGAACAATTTATATTATTTCGATTTTATGGACTCTTTGTTATTTATTGAAGTAATTCTGGAAATCGCTTGAGCCTTCATATTGAACTGGCAATGTGACCAGCATCGACGCCATAATTCATCTCTTAATCCTAACCGAACGCGGATGAACGACAACTGATTTTGTCGGTTTGTTTAATTTTTCACGCAAGCCGACTTTTTTTATTTGAATGCTGGTTAATCTAGTAAATGGTTTTACAGCCTAATCAAACAAATGCATCGGGCGCGCAGGGATTTTTTCACGGTTGCTGTAGTGTTTTTGTTATGTCAATTAATGTCGAACGTTCCTATGGATTAGTTCAAAATTTCCATTTTTGTATCCCTAGGCCTCCTGTGTATCAGAAGACATTACCCTTGCATGCAAACGATCTGCGCTTGTTTCAGCAAGGACTGATCCCCAATCAGACGGTTTCATTAGGTGTTATTTACATCTATTCATAGAAATTACTAGTTTCTGCTACATTGCACGGCTTCAGGATCCGTGCAAAGCACACGAAGCGACAACACGCCTGAATGTCGTTGACTCGGATGGGTTCATGTCTTGGCGGCATACGACCTACTCACGAATAATGTTTACGAATCACAACTTGGTAAACGTTTGTGACATGGTTCCCTATCATAGGTCATTGTGTTGTTAGGGTAGATATTTGAAGCCGCAAATTCCATTGTAGAATTTTGTTCCACATGTGTAAATGAGCCATTTACAAGATTAGTCCATTTTTTGTTATCAGCCGGCGTATTCCTTAAAAGCCGTTATCCCAACGAGTCTAAAGGGACCTAACCATGTGAGCAATCTCGTTGTCGCTCTAAATCGTGCCTGAACTTACTCGTCACCCTTGCGCTAGTTGGTGAATGTGTGCAAAATCCAAAGCCATTTTACTACCGCATGATCAGACCGTTGGAGCGCCCGAGTATTTCATTCGCAGCGGGCATAGAAAATCCAATATCTTGGTGAATTTGGAAAGTTTGTATTGCGCCCAAAATTTCGGACATCGCATACATTCTGTTTTTTTAAGTCACTATATCTAGCTGTCCGCAAGCTTACTGAAGATCTCAATGAAAAGCGAGTGATTACCGTCACGTTTTTCGGAGTCGATCGATCGTTCAAAGCCAGTTTGCCACTTTAGATATTTTAGAGGAGCCCGCGTTGTTCCATATAAGCGGTCAATCCTTGTGGTAGGCGCATATTGCCAGATTCTGTCGTAGAACGTCCTCACCGCTAATTTTGTTCCCTACAGAAACCAGCTGTACTTAATCATAGAGAAATTCAGAGGACAAAACAATGCGTACAGCCGCATTCACGCTTGACATTATCAGGCAGTTGGTAAAATTTAAGCAGCTGATTGGTCTTGCAGACGGCATGTTCAAACGCTATCAGCATGTACTAAAAAGCGAATAAATAGTAGCTAGTATTTCAGAAGGGTGTGTTCATGTGGGTCAGCAAGCGGCCTGTAATAAGCGGAAGTATCGATCTCGTCAGCCCCCACATGCCTTTAGCAGAAACTCGTTGTGTGTATGCGGGGAAACTACATTCATATACAAGACGTGAGCAACTTCGACTTTAAACCCAACTGTGCAGAAGCCGTAAACAATACGAGGTACTCCACAACCAAAAAACCGGATGAATTTATTCTTCCCCAAAAAGTAGGTTGCCGTTGCATTTCAAGCGTCCGGAACTAAGCCGACTTCACTTGATTCGCTGAAGATGAGGCATTGTGTACATTGTCGTTTGATAGTTCAGACGACTTCCAGTTAGCCGGGCATAATGTGCTTTGTTCATTCCATTGGTATGTTACAAGCCAATGACCTTTGGTTTTCTACACAACATGAGTTGTAATTTGAACCAAAGTGAATCATTATCCTGCTTGCTCACGCCAGTTAAGGATCCTGATTAAACTCCCCAATAACGAGTAGATTTGCTCGCCAACAGTTTGTTGTCTGCTGTTAGCTTGGCTTGCATAAATGTGATATATTGTTTGTCAAGATCCTGACGTGGTTGAGATGACACTTGAAACCAAAGAGGTGGAAGAAATGCTGCCTTTGTTAGAACGACGTAACGCGCGCAGCTTTATATAACAGGCGTTGGGACGCAACAATCATTTCTTGATTAGACCGCTGTATCGCTTACCTATCTATTATTCCCAGTCAGCTTGGAGTCACCGCGATCGGCTGTGGTGAATTTCCTCACAAGGCTCTTAACTGGCATCAATCTATGCTGGTTCAGTTAACACAGTAACTGATACATTTGGGGGAATGCCTAGTTCGTCAAGACCTGTGAGAATTTGCTATCACTTGATAATTACTACTGAAGCGATCATGTAAACAGATCAACCAAATAATGAGTAGAACGGTGCGGACGTTCAAACCTGTTTTAACTTTTGCCTGGAACTGAGTTTTCCTTCCTCGGATTCTGCGCTGATGAGCCAAGTCGCCGAAATGCTACACCGCGTTTGCATCTTACAAATCAACGGCCTATTCGACAATTTCTCCCTCAACATATACTCAGAAATTGGCGGGATGATTTTAAAATCAGTGGCCTATTCAACATGATTTCTTTAAGGTCTGGAACTTTCGTGCCCCCGAGACGGGGGTCTACTTTGAATGAAAAATTTCAGTATGCATATGCTACTATAAAACAATCAATCAGGTTTGAGGAATATTTCACCATCACATTGAATGATGCACACGTCGAGTGAAAATTACACTCTAGCTTTTTGATTTGTCAGTCTTTGCAACGCCTTGTCATTGGTTAAAAGTGAAGTAATATTGTTCGTGTGGCCAAGTCACCAGCAGGACGCAGTGTGGACAACGCCGAGTTCTATACACATGATATTCTGGATTCTGCTGGTTTTGCCAGGTTTTGCCCATGGAATGAAGGGTGGTAAACTATTGCGTAAAAACTTTTGATAATATTTTTCTTTCGTGCACTTGTTATGAATTGTTCAGGAGCATTTGTTGGCTGCAATATATGTTTAGGTTATTTGTACTTTGGATTTTAACTTAGCCGTTACACTTTCTGTCGTTTGATTTACTCACGTGTGTTCGCTTTTTCTTCTTATCTAGTCGAGGCATTGGATGGTCTCTTAAAGACCTACGCACCTATTGGTGAGTTGATCCCGTTTTCAGCATTGTGAAACGTGCCAGGGAATTGATCCATTTGGTTCGGTTCAAAGGACAAGAGACACGTCAACCACATTGGCCTGTTTCAACTTGCTATCCTGTACTGCAAATGAGGCATCGATATTTGCTTAGTTAAATATGGTTTTACACAGCGATACACCAATATGATCAAAATTAAATTGACTTTCAGATAGTTTGACATCAAACTGCACTATTCCATTGAACGTCTCTTAATGCTACTATTATCTCTATCCGTAGGATACTGTGACAAAATAAGGCATGATGACCCGCTACGGTGCTAAATTTATTATTGCATTTGTTTGAATATGAGAATGTACGTGGTTTCTAGGCAACGACACTGAAATCACCCATGAGCATCAAACCACGGACGTCAAATTGCTTGGCTGCCTACGTCAGAATGAGAAACCTTATCAGTCATTTGTTGCATATACAGGACAAACCATATCTAAATAAACTAGACTAAAAAACACCTATAAGCAAATATATGCGATTGACTCAATTGATCGCAATATAAAGAAGTCTATTTTGATTGACTTTCACCGCATGCATCTGTGGCCTCGCAACGCCTGAATGTCTTTTGATTCCGTGTCCAGGGAAAATACTTTTGAACATTTTAGGGAAGCAAAAGGTGGACGTTTTAACTGCGGTCGTGTCTGGATGTCAATTTGTTTTGTCATATCGGAAGCCTGCATATTTCCCAGACCCCAAATGCATGGTGGTGTTTTTAGGCCTAGTCCAAAATACTCGTTTAAATACATATGAGGAGCTTGTTGGCAGGCGGTAAATATAGATTTTCAGCTCGCTTGTCGAATGCCAAATTTTCATGTTCATTACCTGTAAATTACGTGTTCACATTGAGGGAAAACATTTTGCATGAATTCCTTGTACGTTAAATATCGTGCGTGGTTTTCAATGCCTCTCCCACTGAAATCGATGGTGAATGCCTACTGATGACTTGATGCTTAGTCAGCGCTAACTTTATAGTGACGAATTTTTGTGCGTCCTTAGAAATTTCCTGTGGGCATCTCATCTTGGCGGTACAATCGCTTACATACATGTTTGGTCTAGCACGTACCTGCATCCCTGAATCCAAACCAAGGACAGAATTAAATCAGTTTTGTTTTCTTTCGCCATTCGTGAAAGACTCGACACCTAATTCAGTCTTCTAATAACCTAAACATTCGGAATGCCCGCTCCAAAC